>WAAG01050162.1:0-38850 GCA_013390105.1 Tichodroma muraria | reverse complement strand
CCCTTCTCCTTCCCTCTCCTTCCCCTTCTCCTTCCTCTCTCCTTTTTTTCCTTCTCCTTCCCCTCTCCTTCCCCTTCTGCTTCCTCTCTCCTTCCCGTCCCCTTCCCCTTCTCCTTCCCCTTCTCCCGCGCAGGGATGTCAAGTCCTGTTGGACCTGGCAGCGCCGAGGCAGGGCTCTCCCCACATCCCAGGACACCGTCACACCTCCCCGAGCCCCACGACAAACACCCGGAGAAGCAACCAGAGCTGAAGGCGCAGAGCGTGCGTCCTGCCGCAGCCAGGAAATCACTGGGATTTGCGCTGAAATCACAGAACATTCCGACTTGGAAGGGACCCAGAAGCGTCATCGAGTCCAGCTCTTTAGTGAATGGCCCACACGGGGGTTGAAGCCCCGACCTTGGCGTTATCAGCACCATGCTCTGACCAACAGAGCAGGGCTCTCACTCCCGAGGGTGCCTTTAGGATGCTCAGCGTCTCAGTGCTGGCCTTTAATGCAGAAACACTGAAAATTCATTAAGCTGACACTCTTCTATTTTTTTTTGTTTGTTTGTTTTTCCTGTGAATCTTTTTATATTGGGAAAGGAAGAACATGTGAGCCTCACATGCTGAGGTTTCAAGGTTCTGAGCTACCTACAAATCCCAGGTAGTGGCAGAGACTGAGGGGCTACAGAGTTAATGTTGACGTTTCAACATTCAGCATTCAACCTGCCTTTCACCCCGAGGGCAGTGGTTTCATGTGTTTGGGACACATTTCCCCATTTAGTTTTTATATTATTTACACTAAGACAATTTCAGCTTAAGAAATATTTCCCATTCAACATAAATTAGGTAAATCTACTCAGGAAAGTCTCCTCGCTCTTCAGCTGCTTTTGGCTTGGCTTCGTTTTGAATGTTCCTCCTGGATATTGTTATTTCCATGCATTTTCAAAGTACAAAAGGAATGCAGGAGACAGTCTGTGTTTATATGTGCTTGAACCACTTGAAACTCCTGTGCAGGAGCTGGAAGCCACAATGGCAGGTGCAATGTAAGAACCACCTGTGTGGATTACTTCAGACTGGCTCATTGCAAACGCTGAATTCCTCATATTTTGCATTCAGAAGGAGCTCTTGGGCTGTGATCCAGTATTGAGTTGCAAAGTTGATAATTACGGCATAGTTAGGGAATTAATCAACACAAGCACAAGGTCACCACTGCGGGTCTGTCTATCTTCAATGCCAACAGGGCAAAATAACTGGCCTCAGCAATAAGACCAAACAATGCACCTGCTGAAGACAGGGCTGGTGTGTGAGAGCAGACACAGAAACAAGGACTTTTGTGCAGTATTTTGCACTGAATATTTCTTCCACAAAAAATCCGAGATCTCTATTTTAGGATCACTTTTCTACAAAGTGAAACTGGTAGGAAAATCGTCCACAAACAAAAATGGCTATAAAAAATTTAATTTGTTCATTTGCAATCAATTCCTTGCAGTACTTTGGTTTGGAATCTCTAAAAAGCACATTAAACCATACCTCATAGCCTGAAAATCAAGTGCTAATTAAAACTGCATTAACGCTAATGGATTGGAAAGAAGAAATCTAATTGCAAAAACTTCTATTTACCTAAGACACACAGGAAAAACAAACCATCCCATATTTCTCTTCAGTCTGTTTTTTTTCTATCTCTCAGTATGCACACAGAGATCTGCCTCCCCTTGCTCTGTAATTTACTAAATCAACCTTTTGAGGGAAGTTCCTAGCATGTCAAGCCTCTCTCATAGCGCATTATAACCAACCTTGTACTACCACAACCTCAAAATCTCTCCAACAACTCTTAAAATCCTGCCTGGAATGAGGCTCTGCTAATCAGTCACAGGTGCTGACTGCTACCTGCCCAATTACTTTATTATCTTCCTCCACTCTGAGCACCAGGATACATTTCCTGTACTGGGTGCAGCTGCTGCTCTCACTTACTGGTACCAGGTCTGCAATTCCATAAATTCCCTCTAGTTTAGGACAAGCCTTGTCTTGTCTTCCTTGATTTCCCACATGGATGGGGCAGAAGCATCACTGTGGAATCCACTTAATGATGAGAGCCCTAGGAGCACTGGTGATAAATGACCTGTTGTTTAGGGTAGGAGGAACCAACCACTTTTTTTTTTTGGTGCTGATTTCTGTTTGTTTTCTTTTTAGATCCTCACCTCCCATTCTATGGGAACATATCTAAAACTGAATTTCCAGCAGAATGTGGGCTTGAAAAGTGATGGGAAGGGGGGAGCTAAGCTGTAAGTAGCCCCCTGAGGCTTGTTGTCCTAATGAATACCAGGCCACAAATTAATGAAGGAGGCTTTAGGAAAACACTGTGATTTTCTTAGCCTTTCAAGCATCAGCAAATCTTCCAGAAGTCCAGACAGCTGTTTACAGCTTGCTAAGATGTTGATTGTTTACAAATTAGGTTGTCTTTGAAAACCCTGCACTATCAGCAAACTTTGGTGGTCTGGTCTGTAGGGACCCTCCTTGGTTTTACCTCAGGACTATCCAGTATTTTTCTAACCTCCCCATTTCAGATGGTTTTGCCCTGGATTTGCTTCAGCATTCACAAATTCATTTGTTTGTAATTGTTCCTGACTGAAACGAAATTTCAGGCACGAAATTCGTGTCTTGAAATTTTCAAGCACGAGCATCGCCTTTGCTTTTTTGGATATGCAAAATAGTTGCAGGCTTTTCTCTAGAAACAAAGGCTGGAGTCTGGGGCAAAAAAAAAAAAAAAAAAAAAAAAAAATAAAAATAAGGAATATTATATAAAAGAGGAGCTTCTGTGTGAGAAGATTTGTTTTCTCCCTGACAGCTGTGCAGCCCCACAGGCAGCACAAATTGGCCAGGTTGTGAAGTCAAGGCCAGCGCCTTCAGCATTCGGCAGCTTCCTGTGTCTTAATCTTTCTGTTTGGGGAATGAACTGCAATTTGTTTTCATTGACCCATAGCTTCAGTTGCAGAGTGTAGGGTTACCTTAATGGACCCGAACTTGAGGCACATCAACTCTATTTTTAGTCCTTGTCCTTTCTTGTGCCATTCATTCCTGGGGTGTCAGCAGAGCCCACTGTGCTCGCTCTCTGCCCAGTGCTGGAGGATCTGGAAGAGAGAGGGAATGCTCTGGGATTGTCTGCACAGCCGAGGGAGTGCTCACCACCATTCTGCTGTGCCTCTGGCTCTTGAGCACTGCTCCCTCACCCCACCACCACCCATCCCAGGAGACTGTTCCAATAACAATTAGGAACCCTGACTCAGGGGCGCCATAAATCAAACTCTGAGCCCCCCAGCAAGACCAATTTCCTGGCTGCAAGCGAGTGTGTTCCATAATTTTCTGTGTGCCATCCAGACCTGCCATTTAGCAAAGGCTGCAGGTTTTTCTTTCTCATGAAGGAGTGGTGTGGTGCATCCCTGTACACGATATCACCGTGTGTTTACTCTGGACAAGGACAACAGACACCCAGGTGGGTTATCCAGCTCATACAGGACTCTCAAAGCAGTGAAAGATGCTCTCTTGGTTAAAGTTACAGACTTGAGGAACAGCAGTTCTGCTGCAGATCTTGCCCATATTGCTTCATTTCTTTGTGCCTCAGGTACTAGACTGGAGATAAAATTTTCCTTTTTTTTTTCCCAATTAGATTTACATCTCCATGGTACAGACTGCAAACTCAGCATCTGTTAAATGGGCCATAATCTCTTCAGCCCTTAAATGCTCCCATATCCCACCAATAATACCTATTTTCAAAAGCTGACATGTTCCCTACAATCTGGAAAGGAAGTGGAATATGTTTCTCACTTTTGAAACTCAAAGTACTGCCAGCAGCTGTAACATCATAGGGTACACTGAAAAAAACCTTGATTTTATTCCTTAGGATAAAACTTCTATCCAGAACTCTCCATCATAGTCAGACAGCAGCTGGACAGACCAGATGCAGCTTCTTGATGTCCTGGCACTGCTTAGAAGGCAGCTTTGGAAAAGATCTTTGGGTACCTTCAGGTACCAATAGTTTCTTTAGAAAATATACTGCACCCTGATGAGGGAACTTGAAATCTTCTGAGTCCCCTCCAAAAACTCATGAAACCCCAACAAGTCAACAAGCACAGACGCAGGGTAAGCTGCTACACAACTCTGAAACTGAGCCTGAAGCTTTTTGAAGGCATCCATGAGTCACTAGACTTGCACTGACTGTTTCATGCTCAATAAAAAACAGGAAAGTAATTTACAAGCAAATCAAAGACTTCACTCAAACATTTTGAATAACTTTAAAACTGGAGTCCCTTGTAACTGTGCCTGTCAGTTGTATTAGCCCTTTCAAAGAAACACACTAAACTGATTCCCAGTTCCCTTGCTCATCTGCCATTCAGCTCATTATGACATCGGTGCAGCAGAGAGTCAGAATTTGTACTGCTTTGTTCCAAAAATTCAGGA
The DNA here is from genome assembly GCA_013390105.1 of Tichodroma muraria. NCBI lineage: Eukaryota > Metazoa > Chordata > Aves > Passeriformes > Sittidae > Tichodroma > Tichodroma muraria. The sequence goes on along the minus strand of WAAG01050162.1, from coordinate 34,413 downwards.
TCTAAAAAAAATTATAAAGAGTCATCATGGGACTTTATAAAATCTTCTCACCTGAAAAGAATTTTCTATCTTGCATGGGAAGATCCTCTGGCATGAGAGAAGCCTTTCCTGCCATTTTGGAGTGGAATCCGAATGATAAAACATATTATCAAGGCAATTAGCATATCAACATGCAAATCCCTATTGAAAAATGCACTGTTGACAAAACAGCTAGAAGGCAGCTCATCATGACACAGAAAATGGAAGAAAAAACAAAACCCAGCAATTTGTATCCAGCTAGTCACTGTGTTGGAGAGAGACCACAGAGGCCAAGATTCACAGGGTTTTAGACACTTCTCAGGCAGAGTTGCAAAACAAGACTAAAGTGTGATAGGAACCAGATTACCTTGGAAAGGAACCATAACTATAGTTCTCCATTTCTGTCTAATAGTCAAGGAAACAATAATCAAGATATCCTTGTTTGTTGCCTGTCATCTAAGCCAGAAATGTCCACACACAATTTCCAGCTTTTCTTTTGCCTTGCAGGCCGGTGGGAGAACTGGTGTCACACAGTCAGGTATCTCTGAGATTAGCAGCTGTAAGACAGACCCATAAACCCTAGGTTTTGTCAGGAAGAAAGAAAAATGCATTTGAGCTCCACAGTCTGTTATTTACAAAGGGGAACTGGTTGTTCTTTTGCTTGTCAGACAACAGAAGAAAGTGTTCTGGTTTTAGTTGCTACCCTTAGGTCCTGTACAGTACAGTGGATGAAACAACTTCCCAGCTCCAGCAGGAGCAGGTGGCTCAGGAATGCCAAATATTTTGAGACCTTCTATAACCACCACAGAGGAAGAAGTCCTCTTCTCCCCCAGCTGTCCTTGACACTTTGCCTAATCTCTACCTGCACTGCTCTAAGAAACTTCATTTTTATTAGTTGGTATTAAAGTTCCCAGAAGAAAAATGTTTTCTATTTTTCCCCTCACTTTCAATACTACAGGAAACTTTGGGTGAAATATATAAAAACAAGTTAAGATCAGAATTTCCCAAAGTGAATAGTGATTTGAGATGCCTCTGCTCCACACACAGCTTTAACACTTCCAGTGTTGAGTCAGAATGAAACATTAGCTGAGGTTGCAAGCAGGCCTCCCAGCACTCAAAGTATTTGAATATGCCTTCAGGGAAAGAAAGAGTTAATGGAGTTACCTTACATTTAGTATTCATCTTTTTTTCAGCTTTGTCAGGTAGCAGACAACAAGCCCAGGCTTGACTTGAAGCATCAGCTCTGTACTAGCATAGTCTTGTGGGTAGCCTAATGTAATATTAATTGAATTGACATCTCTGCTGAGATCAGTTACAAACGTAGGATCCAAGTTATTTAACAGTTGGTGCAACTGTATTTGAATTTCGATGATAAAGACACATGCTGGGTTAACAGGGCCAGGGCCAGGATCCTGTAGAGCAGAAGTGACCTGGCAGGATTTGTATAGGGAAAAAAACCCCAGATTATTCCTATACATGGATATTCTATGATATCCAGAATGGATATTCTAGTGATAAGCAGATTACATAATCAACGTTTAATCTGACACTCATTTAACTCCTTAAAAGATCTGGGAGTGTGAACAGCAAAGAAACATTTGTGAGCATCTTCTACAAGCTGACCTAATTTATCCTTCCTGAAGAAAGAGATCTGAACACTGGACAAACCTGGGCAGGTCAAAGGTCTTTGGAAGGGGAAAAAGATGTGGATGACAGCCTAAGTTACCTTATAGCACCAAGCTCCAGAGCCTGAATCACTGAGAATTCACAGGAAAAGGGATCTTGTTTCTCTCCAAAGTTGCTTCAAATATTTCCAGATTTTGCCACATGCACAAAACTAGAATTGAAAATTCTTGTCTGAGGGCTGAACAACCTTTCTATGCTCTTAGTAAAACATAAAAACCACAACCCTACAAATTTCTCATGGAAATTTCAGCTCAGAAAAAAACAACAAAAAAGCACCCTGTATTTTCCCTTAGACTATATTTTTAACTAAATCTGTCCTGGGTTTTTTTAGGCCTTCTGCTCTTTTCCCCTCAATCTTGATCTCTGGAAGAGAATTCCATTGTCAGCAGAGGTTCCACCTTCCTGTACCCCCATCCTTACTCACAGAAAATAAAAACCTTCTTCACCTGAGAATCTGTTTGCTTACTTAGCTATGTATGTAAAAATGTATCAGGTGAAAAAAAATACAAAAAATTAGAATGTAGACTTTGAAAGACAGGTCATTTTATCTAAACTGGTTCAGCCTTATAGGAAACTTTGCTGTATACAGCAGTTTATTTTTGGCTTTTGTTTTGTTTTGTTTTTTTTAAGAAATACTTTAAAATAGATGAGAAAAACTGAATTAAAGCCCACTTGCCCCAAAATGGGTACAGTCAAAAAAACGTGGCGGAGTGAAACAGAGCAAGAGTACTAAAAAATTAATTCCTTGTGCTGCTGCTGCCCTGCCAAAACCCCATGCATTTAAAATCCAATCCACTGCAATTACACCAGTCCCCAGCCACACACCATGCATCTGTAGGAGCACAGTGAGCAAGAATTGGATTTCCCTCAGTTAAGGTGTCAAGGGAACAGCCAGCAGGTTGGAATTGTATCCAGACATTTGCTCATATATACAGCAGTGAAACTAAAAATGCTTTCTGCCCTTCATCAAGATCCAGCTCACAAAGCTTTGTGATACTTTATCCTGATGCCATTATAATACTTTCAAAGAAATAATACATTGCTACAGAAATTCACAAAATTTACCTGTGGGAACATCTTTTTACTGAAGTAAAAAGCTCCACACACGAATGTTGCTGTAGCTTGGTGAGACAATTGTCTCAGATGCACCCCTACAGTGGGAGTCTGTGGAAATGTGAACAGTTTGGAAAGTTGAATCTTCAGACCACAGGCAAAAAAACCTCTTGGAAACCTCATAAGCTAAGTCATTGCAATAGATTCAGACCCTGGAAGAAGCTTAGAGCTGTCTGGTTCTCTCTGAAATGACAGAGCAGAGCCTCTAAATGCTTGCTATCAAACCGAGGTACTCGAGTGCTGGCCCCACAAGCCCGAGCAGCTCATCCCCCAGGAGCAGAGAGCAGCTGGCAGCAGCAGGTAAATCACTGTCAAATGGCTCCAGCGGATGTTGCAGCCCTCGTGTCTGCAAATAAGTAAATAATTGTGGGGGAACACCTGGTTCTCATCCTAGCCAGCATACCTGCCACCGGAGCTCGGGACACGGAGGCACATGTGGAAAGCAGAGCAACCATTTATTTAAAATCACTGCCGAGAACATGACAATATCTGGGGTCAGGGGAGCCTATGTGCAGAGAGAGCTGCAGGTAGTTACTTATTTTATGAACTGAAGTGCTTTCGCACAGGATAGAAAGGAACAGAAGCAGGCAGCCTGGCAAGGCAAGAAAGCAAAAACTTATTTCCAGACAGAAATTTCAGATTGAAGTGTAATGATACATTTCAGTCACCTGGATGTAGTTGTGTAAGGGATAAACTATTCCCCTTATGTGCAAAATTCCCCGTTTCAAAGTCTTTGCTCATTTAAGTCTGAATGCCCAAACACTGTGGTCTGTGGTTGCCACTGGCATACAAAGGGGATGCACTGTCATGCTGCTGAGGCTGTATTTTACATTTCTGTGATTTGCTTCACTGCAGCTGCTAGATGATCCAGTGAAATCAGATCTGTATTGTCCAAACACAGGACAAAAGTCAGACCCACAGGCACACAGAGGCTCATCACTTTCCATCTTGTCACACTGCAGCACGTCTGTGCTTTTTGTATGGCAGTAGAATGTCTGTGCTTTTTGCACTGTAATGTCCTTCCTTGCAAAAAAATCCTACCTGTGCTTCTTGTACAGCATCAGACACACCACTGCTGGTCAGAGAGTTTGGCTCCTTGCAGGCTGAAATGGTCTGTGAGCCTTGCCAGGGAACTGATGGTCTTCAAGTTGAGAATTGTGATTATCTGAATTCTCATATACTCCAAGAATCTGCACACTCTTATAAGAGAAATGTGGCAGAAATGTCCAAAGTTTTGTAATTGAGAGAAAAAGGGAAATATTTCTGGTCATATTATAAGCACAGACAGAATTGCAACTTACAGATAACAAAAAAATCCTCATTCCTTACAGATGTGTGCTGTGAGCATACTTCTGTAAGAAATGAGGATATTTTTGCCATGCTAGGATTCAGTGGAAATATACCTCATACATAACATATTTCTGTAATATATGTAACCTTTTGTTATTGTTGCCTTTCATGGTAAAGCCCTAAGATCATCCTGCAAACATCTTCATTATTATTTTGAGGTCCTTTCTTTTCTTCTGCAGATGAATGAATGAGAAAATTCGGGCAAGCACCTGACTTTTGTTCCCACTACAGATGTAGTACATTCACTGAGGACCCTATTGTCATAGCATTTTCCCAAAACTGTTGAAAAGCTCTCACTGCCCAGACAGTGAAGCTTGTTTTGCAGCTGACTATCCACTCTGATAGCCAAGCCCACGTAGCCTGGCACAGCCCTGCTGATTTCTGTGAACTGACAAGGGTTCAGGCTTGATTGCACCAGGGAGTTAAACACCTGCCTACCTTTTAAAATCTGATCACTAAAAACACTCTTAATATCTTATTAGAAAACCTAACTTCAGATAAGACACTGAATCACAGTCGTTCCCATACTGGTAAAACTGTACATCATCCTTTATCTGACTGACAGCTATTGTCTGAAAACTATGAACAACACAGATGCAGGGATCTTAGTCAGGGATCATCTTGGATTCTGGACAAATGAGGGAGTGGAGATGACAAAGTGGTGTAACTTTTCAAAGAAGGCTCTCACCAGTCTTCAACCAGAGTTGAAGGAAAACTCAACAAGTGAAGGTACACACTTTAATGTGGACGACATTTATTCTTTTATATGACCCAGATAAAAATCACACTCAATTCTCACTGTATCTGCTTTCCTAATGCTCATAAACAGAGCTTTTATAGTGCTTTGAATTAGATCTGTGATTTGTGAGCGACATGTATAATAATTAGACTGTGAAGATGTACAGTTAATCCATTTAAAGGTGTGAAGAAGTCCATTTAATGAACATTATAGTCACATTAGACTTGGAAACATCTAACTCTTTTGTTGAATAAAAAGAAGTTCAATGAGATTAACTTCTCTTAGTTGGTTTTAAAGAATACTCAAACATGTCCTACTCTGATAGTGTACTATTCCTTGGTGCATGGTTTCTGCATACCAATGTCTTCAGTGTAGAAGAGTAAGAATAAGACTGGGAGACATTCTATTTCAGTTAAATAATTACAAATTAAAGAGGATCACTTCTACTTTCTATACTTACTGTAGTATGATAAGAAGCTGAACTCCTTGAACTTGTAATTATATAACAGAAATGTTAATCTCCTGGTTCAGTATTCAGTTCTACTGCATTAAATGTATTCTTACAATTATCAAGTTTACCACATAGCACATAGGCATTTCTATTGGGAAACCTATTATTTGATCATATCAGATTTTGACCATAAATACCATAATGGAATTCTGTTTTCAAATCTCTCACTGCCACAAAATGACTAATGAGGGTTAATACACCTATGTAGCTTGAGAACCTGAAAAAACATCTCTGTAATTTTTGATTTTCAATTTGTAATGCTAACTGAGTTTCCAATGATTTTCCACAGCTNAAAAAAAGAGAACATATAAGTCCAAAATACGCTAAGTAACTTGTAATAAAGAAATTTAATTTTAAATATATGTACTTTAAGCAGCTGTTCTCCTCTTAGGAGAAACTCATTTAGGCTTAAGAGTTACTGGCCGGAGCTATCTTCTTTTCACAGCATATTATAATGTGTGCCATTGGCTTTAATAGTTTGGAAGTACAATTTACATCCTCGTCCATTTAAATATATAAAACTATTTCAAGGGGTAGGGTAGCCAGTTAGAAAACGGGATCACTCACTGACTTCCAGTTCCATTTTTTAATGAAGAAAATTGTATTTTTCCAGAAAAATTCTGGCGCCCAAAGCTTTAATGAAGCTGTACCCATGTTAAAAAATGAAGGCAACACTGTAGAGAGCCACTTCAGGGAGATTTTAGCCAGTGAAATTCCTGCTTCCAGTGGAGATTCCTGGCTTGCTGCATGCATCAGGCTACATTCTTTTGCAGTTTGCAGAGCAAAACCTGATAAGATCAAGAGACAACGTAATCCTGGCTAATGAAGGGTGACTTTTTATGTACTGTATGGATGCAGTTGAACACCAGAAAGACAATCCTTCCACCTGGGTAGGCTGGGGGCAGGGGAAGAACCCTCTTGAGGGCTAACCCTGAACCTAAACTGATACACAGGTTTCACCCACTGGGCATGTTGAGCCTTCCAGTCATTGCCTAAAGAAGTATTTTACCTGTCCTAGGAGCTGTGCATTGGCACCTCACAGCTCCCACCATTACCTGCTACTCAAAACTCCCACAGCAGCACTGGCAAACCACTGTCACAAACACATCAAAACCCCCCAACATTTTGCTCCTCAAAAGTGTACCTTGGAGTTTTATCAATGAGGTGCTTAGGCAGAGGCTTCTACAGGCAAAAAGGACAAGAAAAACAGAAACATGAAAGAAGAGTGGCCCATTCAAGATTTGTTGCTAAGGTTCTCAGGAGCTCATGCTGCTTTTGACATTTTGTGGACCCTGTTCAGTCCAGGGGTTTTGCAGATGCCTGGGATTGAGGCAGCTGGCCTCTCGCTCTAAAGGTGAACCTTAAGGTGTCTCTGCAGTGCCCAGACCCTTTGACTCAGCGAGGAGCAAGCCCCAGGGACAGGCTGTGCCTGGCAGACCCAGGGCTGATTCCTGCTAACCTTGGCACCACCTCCGTGCACCCTTTGGACCTCAGATTCCTCAGAGTGCTCTGCCCAGGCACTCCATGCTCACTGGAGCAAACAACTGAGATAAGGGTGAAATCGACTTTGATTGCACCGCATAGAAAATATACTTCCCTTTAAACTTCCTGCCTGCCTCAGTTCCTGGACACACACACAATACCCTGGCTAATGACTCAGTCATGCAAGCAGAGCTACCCTGGCTGACCCGCAGAGCCTCTCGCCCAGCCTCACCTGCCCTCTCACAGGGTGGGGCTTGCGGTGCTGGAGCTCCCTCCGTGTGTGCAGAGAGAGTGACCACCATCTAACACCACTAATTCTAAGCCACTGCGAGTTTGAAATTGTCTTATTTTTTTCTTTCAATCCTAGCTTGGCAGGACTTCATTATCCTTTTATTATTAGTATGTTTTGGCTACTCTCTAAAATAAACCTTCGACATTTTAGCTGCAACATCCTTGTCATGTGTACTGTGGTCGTGGAGGAAAACTTTCTACCTATCTCCATACACACACCTCTGCATCTCTCACACACAATCACACTTGCCTTCTAACACAGAACCTTTCCCTTTTCTCCAATATTACTTCTTTACCCAATTTTTTTCCTAGACTTCTAATTATCCATGCTCCCTTTCTCCCTCCCCACCTTATCTTGAAGTGTGGTGTGTCTGTACATGTTACCTCAGCTGAGGCATTTCCCCAAGGCACTTTTACTTCCCTTCAGTATGTATGCTGAAAAGCACCAGATCTTTTGTGAAAGATAGTAATTAATTCTAGTTACTGGTTAAGGTCAGCACCCAGTGCCATGAGTTGTAGATGTCAGATTGTTTTCTCAGAAAATGCACATTTATGATCTACTCCTATTCGTGGCATTTTCTAGCACCCTCCTTTGTTCTGAATACTCCTGAAAAACTCATTGACTTTTATTCCATGAAAGGTTTTCTCAGATCCCAGCATGTTTGAGTTACAACATTGAGCCAGCTTGGGAATCTTGTCCCTTTCCTGCTGGGTTTTCTTGTTTTGCAGGTAGCACACTTCATTCTTTGAGGCCAAGTGAATTCACAGGTTTGAGCAGACCACAGGACAGGAGCATGCTGGGCTAGCTGAGATGCTGTTGTTGCCACGAGTGAAAACAAAAAGTAAGGTGGAGATGGATGATGCAGCATTGCTGTGACAGGGCAGAAGTCGACACCAACATTCCAAGGTGAAGCCAGAGCCTGTCCCCTGCCAGAGGCTGCTGAGGGAGAGATGGCAGGGAGCAGATCCTGCCCTCCACCAGGACAAATCCTTCCCTGCTTAGTCAACAGGGACACATCTTCAGAGACAGAAAATGTCACCACTCCAGTTTAGCAGAGTCACATCTGGCTACAGCGCTGTGAAATTGTGTTTCCTCAGCGACAGCACAGCCCCACACGCTGAACAAAGAGCAGCAAGCAGGCAGCAGCAGCAAGGCAGCAGATATTTGTTTGTAAAGTACAGTTAGCAAATACTCGCAGGAAGTATTCCAGTCTCATTATCTTGCAATAAAATTCTTATTTCCTCACACACACTGTCTTACTGTAACATAAATATATCTAAATTAGGTTACAAAACTGTTGAGATAATTAAATAGTGCACATAAACGTGAGCTGGCACATTGGGAAATATACTGCACTGCTTATGTTTAAATATAGCAGATAAAGCAGTGGGAATGAGGCAAGAGAATATACTGCTGTAAGATTATAGATATAAATGCAAGTCATCTGCCGTGGTGCTGCTAGAATATAGGAAGAAAGTTATTAGAAACAAAATGATTTCAGTAGCGCCTTGAACTCACTATCATAGTCTGGGGCAAGTTAATCACTTCATCCTCATCCACTAACACATTTATCCACCTACTAATTCTCCACCTAATTAGAGAGAAATTCAGAGCTCTGCTGGTCAGGGAGGCAGGGATTAGGGTTAAGAAAACACTTGTATTTGAAACCCCCTACCTCTGCTGGTTAGTGTGAAAGATCCTATAAGAAACTCCCACCCTAGCTAATCCATGACCCTCAGCAGGGAGGAGTGTTAACAATTTGGTTTAAAACTCACACTCTCAGACAAATGCATCAAAAACGGCTTTTCTTCTTTGATTTATAGGTATTACTTGTTTTTCCAAGCTCCATTAAGGACTCTTCATCATGTACTGCAAGGGGCATTAAGCACTGAAAGTTGTTCCCAGCTCTGTATTATTCAAAGGCAATTTACACTAATTATTGGAGTCCATGGTGTTACCCATACTCATAGAATGATCTATCTCAGCAGGCTAAAGTACTTTTGAAATGTTAATTTATTACTGAGGTATAAAAACGTCTTTACATTAAAGCTCAATTCTTTCTTAAATGCCAAAAGTTTTCCATTACTGATATATTACATACTTACTGTTTCTCTTAGATACAAGAATAAAGATATAATTTAATTTACTATATAATAGGGCCTATAAAAGCCACTATTAACACAAATTGTGCTGCATTTAAACTCAGTTGCAACACAGATATAATTCTTGTTTTTCTTTAGAGATTTTCTCTACGCACATGCAAACAGAGTTACTTCATGGAGACAAGTTTTCAGGCAAAGAGCTGCACAGCAAAATGAAAAAACTGTTTATCTGGAGAAATATTTCACCAATGCCAAAATAATCTCATTCATGTTAAAGTACAGATATTGCTGTGATATCACTGCTCTGAGGAAAGCGTTTCCATGAATTGGCATGAGAGTGCACCTGTGCATCAAACGCCAGCGAAAACCTACTAAAAGTACCCTGTGTTCAGTTAAATCCTGGCACAGAAGGTGCTGATTTTAGCAAGAATTGTTTTGCCAGTGCTGAGCCACTGCTTGCAGGTTTTGTTTTTCTTGGTTGCAATGTGTGAAAATAGAGCCACGCCAACAAAAATTTATTTGACCTTGTGTTGACAAAAGCTCTTGAACAATCAAGGGGATTATTTCTTAACTAGCTCAATCAACAACTTTTACTTCACTTGAGAAGCCACTGGATTGCAGTCAATGGTTGGAAGAATCCCTGCCTTGGAAGTGTCAGAGCCTTGGGATGCACAAAGAGTTTGTTGCAAATTAAAAAAAGCTCCCTTTGCCTTCCTAAATCTTCTCCAGGGTCCCAAAGATAGTCCTCACCCATTAAATGTACACTGTTGTGAATTAAGACCATCTGCTTTATATCTGAAAAATTTAAAAAATATCACATAAACCAAGCTTATCATGATAGGCTAAAATATTTTTTCATCCAAATTTTTTTGGCAACTTAGAATTTGCTTGTGTAGCTGAAATAAAAAGCACAGCTTTGGAATAGCAATTCTCTTGTTCCCGAACTCTGTCAAGATTTCATACAACCTTGCCCCAGATTTCATTTCCATCTCCAGGTCTCCGTCTAACCATGGAAAGTACTCCTTCCTTGCGCATAGCAGTTCCTGAAATGAAAGGAATTATGAAATAAAGTTTTATGCCAGCCTCAGTCTTGATTGCCACCAGCACAATATGTTTACCCAAATAAATCTAAATTCCAGAGCAATGACTTGGCTCCGTAAGCTGGTCCATGCACTGTAGGTGCTCAGGAGTGAGAGGATTTGCAAAGCAGGAGCAATTCCGTGTGGGAAGCATTGTGCTCCTTTGCATGCCTAAATTCCACGCACAGGGCTATAATTTGCATGCACAACAGTTTGCATACATTAAGGATTTTTTTTTTTTTTTTTGCATAAAAGGCCCGATAGATGCCAAAGCAATGACTTGTGTACAAAACCACAGTAATCCTACCTGCAAGTCAGACCTTTAGATAAACAAGCTTTACTTATTTAAAGCAGCTCTTAAACTATGAAAATCTGCTTTAAATGAACACATGTTCTCACAAAGCATGTAACTGGTCATGAAAATGATTCTCATCAGAAAAGGCAACATCCCACAAATTTCTCCTATAAAATTTATGTCATGAATTAGAAGAGAGGCATATTATTATTTTGTAGCACAAGCAGGGAAAAAAACCCTGTATTTTTCAATCATATTTAATCTTCATTTAGTCACAGAGTATGTATCACCTATGGTATCTCTTTTATTTTGGGAATAGGTGGGCATAGCTAATCCCAGGCTCCTGAGACATGGAACACCACAAATGTTTTGAAAAGTCATCCTGATATGAACACCCATTTTACAGGGTAATCCCATTTTTCCATAACATACTGACTTCTTGCTATGCAGATAAACCTGTAGGTCATTCAAATTTCTATTTTATTCCTCATTGAAAGTTTACCAGACCTTCACAATTAGGACCAAGAGTTGTCTCCATATAAAAGTTACTTCCAAATGCGAAAACTGTTTTGTTTCTGCATTCTACTCCAAGCAATTTGTAGGAACCCTGTGTTCCACAGAAACCAAATCAATTCTCCTCAATAGAGGGACAGTTTGGGAGATAATATAGCTCAGGTATCCTTTTAGGCAATGAAGGGAATACCATGCTGTTCCAGACTCACCTTTATCCAGATAAAAGTCTAACGAAAGAAGTTTTGTGAATTTTCAGTTGTCTCTGGCATTGGCTCGACACCACAAAAGGGCAATTTAAGCAATTTGTGATGAGTTAGACAAATTTAGGACCTATGAAAAACATTCTGCAGATCTCTCTGCAGGAAATAATTTCTGCTTCTGAATCAGTGAAAATTCCCTCAGAAAATGAGCACAAAACCAGCACAGGAACCATGTCTAACCAAATCCTCAGCTTTGGTCTTAAAGTCTAATTTTAAAGATAGTGTACCTTGTTTACTGGGAATGCATCCGGGACACGACACACATCTTGGGGCTGACATCTGGGACTTAGGGAATTTAAAATAGCAAACTAGAAATCAATACCTTGTTTCCCTCTATAATTATTGTCCAGAGTTCAATCCCTGCTTCTCAACCCCAGCCACTTTTTTATTTTAAAAAAAAAACATATCAGCAATGGTTTAAACTCTTCTCAGAAACACCTTCAAGAAACAAGATTCGAGCTAAACAAAATGGAAAATTCTCCTTGTGTCTCAAGAAAAACAAGGAGTTTCTCCCAGACCCCAGGTTTGTGCACTCACTGTAAGCAGTGTCCCACGGCCTTGGCTTCATACAGAGTAAAGATTTCATTGCAGGGACATATAGAACATTTCAGAAGAGAGGAGACACAGATAGCAATCTAACCTAGATTCCAGTCAGTCTAATGGCTGTCGGATCAGGTACCTAAGGAATATGTTTCACCTTATTATACAGAACAAATTTTTATAAATGCATTCAGTAGAAAAATAAAACCCAACCCTGTTAGCAATCTTACCTGTATTCATTTGATTTTCAGCCATACTAGCACATTTCATTAAAAGAGTACATTTGCCTCAGATGATATCAACAGGTTTACCAATAGCATCCAGCCACATATTGAGTATTTTGTAAATTCATCAGGATATTGCTGTGGTGCCACAGACCACATAGCACCTATGCATTACATATGCAAGGCTAGTGGCACCAGACAGCTTTTTTTCCAATTAATACATGTCAAAGCAAATTGTTTGGAGGAGGGAAATAAACCAAAAATGAAAGAAAAAGAGATTTCTTTACAGTTGTCCACTGCAACATGAAAACTCACCTCATCTGCATAATATTAATGATATGAAATATGCAAACAGATGTTTCTCTCATTAAATGCTGTATGCAAATAACACTAGGAGGAGTGCTAATGTTGTTTCAGGGTTGAGAGATCATGGGGGGTAATTAAAGGTTAATCCAGTTTTCAGTTCACAGACTGTAAGACATGAGTGGTTATAAAGAAAAATTGTCACTTAACCTTCATTATCCAGAGCAGATGGATTTTTCCTCTAGAATAGCAAAAACATATATGTATTTATCTGTACTCTAGTGCCAAGTATGGTGCATATCATTAGAGAAGAAGAGTAATTATTTGTTGAAATGAATGTCATTAAGGAGGTGCTGGAATGCACTAATTAGGGAAAGCAGAATTTGGCCAGAAGTTCTCAGACAGCAATCTAAACCCTGCAATCTCACTAACTATATTTCAATTGCTGAGACGTTGTCATATGTTAATAGAAAAGCATCTCAAGTACTTGTGGAACAAGTCCCCTGAAATAATTAAAAGCCTAATGTTTGAGATCCTGCACGGCTTCCCCGTAAGCCCTGTGAGGTGGATGGTTCCATCAGCAGCAGGCTCACAACCCTCTCTTTCTATCTGAGCATCCTGCTGGGCAGACTGGAAGCAGTAAACATTTTAGCACTTAGATCTGAGTTCAGCACACCAGATGAGACGTTCCCACTCCGTGCTCATAGGAGAAAATAAAGTGATAAGTGCCCGCACTGCAGTCGAGCCCTGCTCGTCAGCAGAGAGGATTTGTGCCGAGGCAAAGGCAGGGCCAGCGTGAGCCACAGCAGCCACAGGTGGGAAGAATTAGAAAGAAGCAAAGAAATATCCTGATTTGTGCAACCTTCTCTATACAATATCTGGGTGAAAATCGATGTGGGCCTGGAATAGTGAGAGTGAGAAATCAAAGAGGAGGTGAGAGTTGGTTCTGTTCAGCCTTGGGTCCATTCTCTGCTTCCAAGACTATATGGCATGTTCGGATATTTTGGTGTTTTACTTAAAAAGTAGTCTTGCAGTCTCAAAGTCTTGCAAATTATTTCCTGTAAGTATGGAACAAGAGCAAGGGTTTATGTGTGTCTCTGCAGTGTGTCTTTCACCATCTGGCTGTCCCCACTGTCTCTGACACTCCTCCCCCAGGAGCACCACTCGACCTCCCATCTGTGCTTCACTGGTTCTTTGGGCTCGAAAACCATTTTCCCTCCCTTCTGACCTCGCCATTTCCTTTTTGTGCACTACACGACTCCAAAGAACTGCAGCCACACCAACCTGGCATCAACATTTTTCTTGGTTTTCTGGGCTGAATAGCTCAGATTTGGCCCAAAAATTTCAAACAGCACTAAGTAGAATATAGCCTCAACTTGAGCTACTATGACTCTTCTAGCTCTAGAATTTCACTACAGAACTCAGTTGTACAACTCCTCATTAACTGAGGGTACCAAAAAAACCCCATTAAATTGTATTATGTGAGATAAAGATCAACAAACTTATATATTTGTGTCTGCATTCATGTGGCATTCTGCATCATAAATTGCGCTTTGTAGAAATTCCCCTTCTCAATGATTTTTCACAGCTATTTACAGACTGCTCCCATTTGAAAAAGGTCTGATATCCAAGGAGAAAAGGCCCGTGAAAATATCACTTTTTCTGAAGTTGAGTGCTGCAGGAAGATTTTACTCTTTGTTATTTTGCCATGAATGGCTGCAGTGAAACACAAATGTTGTTTCCCTCCCCTTGAGCATGGAAGGGCTGTACTTCCCCTTGGGTAGTAAACTTTGTAAGGATAGTACATTTAGCCAGCTGCAAATTCAATGGCAATGCAGGGTTCATCTACAGCACCACAGAAAAGACTTTCAAACACCAAAAAGCCACAGCAGAAACAAGCACGGGAGGAAAACCCTCCTTCCACCCTCACTCGGCGTGAGCCATGGCTGCCTCCAGCTGCACATTCGTGGCCACCACGAGCAGCTGCTGCCCCTTCGCAGCCTCCTGAATAAACAGAGCGGATTGAGGATTACCCTGTGATGGCACAGTGGGTCCTGTCACCCCGGGGTTTGGGGGTGCTGGGCAGGACGTGGCACCGGCACAAAGCAGCGGGGCCGGCAGGTGCGGGAGCCCCGCAGGGTCTGCTCCGGGCTGATAGCATTGAATCAGCCCCTGCTCTGAGCCCTGCAGCACAAAGGTGCTCCCACGCCTTCCCCACCACCCTCGCCGAGCACCAGGCCCTGGAGAAACAATTCCGACTGGAAATCTCCCAGCGCCTTATCTCCATCCCCCATCAGCAGAAGGGGCCGGGGTCCCATCTCAGTCTTATCATGCCCAAGGGCTGTCCCAGCTCCCTGACTCGGGAGATTTAGAGCTGCACCCATGAAGTCTGAGTGAGTTCTGGTAAATGCCACCTGATCCTTATTAAAGCAGATTACAAGTATCCCCTTGAAATGTCACCGTGCATCTACAGAGACAGCTGTAGGAAAACACCCAGCCATCAAATGTTTCCCTGCAAAATGTTCGTTCAGGGAAAGTGAACACAGGTAACTGTGCGAGTAAATGAGGCCTAGAAAACATGGAGGACCAAATCTAGGATTTGGTCCAATGCTCACAAGAACCTAAGGGAAAGTCTAACAAAATTTGCATTTAAATGGCTCTGTGCAACCCCTGACAACAGTGTCTTATACACTTACACAGGTCCTGACAAGTGGAAACACATTCCGACATCAACTACCTGCAAGGACCTGTGGCTGAAGGATGCAAGGCCCAGGATTTGGGCCTACAATAAGAGAATAAATAGGTATTAAAATCTCTTTATCATGAGCGGAGTTTTGGACGTCTAATTGCTACAGTTTGTTAGAGGAACAAAAAGATCTTCCCTGGCTTCAGCCACATCCAAGGGGATTAATCTGTCACTCTTCAAAAACAACTCATTGGAGGAATGCCCTCTTTAATTCTTTATTCTCACATTAATTAGGAGCAATAAGTACACTAGATACACTCAGTACTTAAACCATTAGTAGAAATAAATCTGCCACACATCTCAAGAGGACCACAAAGATCTGGCTGTTTGGGGTGGGAGACTCCAAAGGGAATCCTATTAGTGGGACAACCCATCCAGCTCCCATCCCCTCCAGCACGGCCAGTGCTGCCCCATCCCACCTGCAGTGGCCACAAGCTGGACATGACTGTCCAGAAGGGCCCGTGGGGGGGGCTGCAGGAGGCAGCAAGGCCATGAGTGGGACCCACTTGGTCTCTTCAGCATTTTTAAGGAAAATGCTTTTTTCCGGACACTGAACCCACAAAGCACCACCTGCTCCCTGTCAAACCTCCCAGCCCATGTCTCGCACCCAGGTCCACTGTGGTGGCTTTGATTCTGCCAGCAAATTCCCCATAGCAGGGCAGCTGTGTCTAGGAAGACAGAGAAAAAAGAAAGAAGAACATTTTGTGCTGAAATATAAAATTAAAGTCAATTTGATCTTTATTCGAGAAAGAAAAAGAAAAAAACACACCAAAAAATGAGGTGACTGAAAATTTCTGCAGAGAATTATTCTGAGAGGATTGAACCAAGCTCTGTCTTCTCCACAAGTGATTTTCAGGATGCTTTGTCGTTTCTCTCACTCAAGGACACCCTGCCCACCAGTGGGATCGCTCACATGAACAAAGCCATCCCCTGGCTCTGGGGACCAGTGTCCTGCAGTATCCCAGCCAGGACTCCTGCCCAGAGGAGAAGGCTGGAGAAGCAGGGGGATGCCAGATTTCCAGCCAGTTGTTGTGGGCTGTGAGTGCTGACACCTCAACCTTTCCTCGTACCCTTTGAGCGCCTGGCTCGAGGGGCGGCTGCCTTTATCTGCTGCTTGTTTAAGGTAATTACTGCTTGTATTTCCTCCCTGCTGGTTCTGCTGGAGCGGAAAAGGCTTTGGCCTTCACTCCGCTATACAAAATAAAGGGAAAAAAAATCTGGTTTATAAACACCACTTTTTCTATACTTTCAAAGGCAGGTTGTAGGGTGAGAGTCAGGAGAATGGTCCCTATTTGGAAAGCAGGCTAATAATAATGATGAAGTTGCTGCAGGGAAATCTCTTGTCGAGCCTTCCTGAGCACTCTTTGTTCTCTTGGCAGTAAACAATTATCTTTTAAAGATGCTCTGCTGTCTTCACCACTCACCCTGCTATAAGATATTAAACAACCCAAAAAAGCAGCCCAATTGTGTGCAAAGAGTGGATTTCCTTTCAGAAAGGGTGGGAATTTGCAACTCTTTAAAGACACTTAGTGTTAATTAAAATCTATGTAGCCCAAAGAGAAATACAGCACCGTTTTCCAAGAAGAGATGAAGTCAGTCTAATTAGCAAGTGTTTTGTTGCCATGCTAAAATATGCTTTTTGATTTTTAAAGTTTAGTGCTTACTACTGATGGAAAACAATTGCTTGTGCTGCATAGAAATTAAAGTTCAAGTGACTTGAAAATACCCCACAATATGCTAAAAAAAACGCACCTTCATGTTCTACAAGGAAATCTTAAAAATAAGACTTCTTTTAAAAGTACATTTTGGAGGAAAACATATAAGGAATAAGGAATATGGAAATTCTTAATTTAAAATCTACCTCACAGTCAGCAGTGTGTTGATTTGAAATGCTTTGCCTTTCTAACTGTTCCCCTCCTCCTAATAAGCACTGCATCCAATTTGTATGTTATTCTGATGAAATGGTTTAAGCGAGAGAAAATGAGTAGTTTGAAAAATAAAGGAAAGTTCTACAGACGAAATGAAGTGCTATCATTGAAATCTTTATTTATACGAAAAGAAAGGGCTAAAACATTACCTCAGAATTCAAGATTACAACATCAGTAGGATATAAAGTAAATCCATTCTCGTAGTGAAACATCAGAAACCATAATCCTTTTTCAAAGACCTTTTGTTATTTTAATGTCTGACAAATTATGCTTTTTTAAAAGAAGAAAAACACTTAGATTTAAGAGGTTTCTTTTACTTCAGCAAAAGTAGTTTCACTATTTAAAAGTTTTAATTTTCTGTAACCAATAGTATTTACTATGCTGGCTAAGTATTAACACAAGTGTAAGGTTATTTTAGCCTCAGTAGGACCAAACACAAAGTTGCTACCAAAGACTTTTGCATCAAGTTGTTATGGCAACTTAGTGTTCTAAAAAGTATTAAGTTTGAGCAAAAGGTTTTGTTTTGTTAATTTGATTGCTTTTCCTTCAGGTTTTGGAGTTGTTAAGTATTATAAAAGTGATTCATCGTTATTCAAAGGAGGGGAGGTCTCAGAACATATTTAAAACTTGTTTATGTCACAGGACATTCCAGGATGACGCCCAAGGACCCCAGCCCTGCCTTTAGGGGGAAACCCTTGACCTCAGTTTGAGCACAGCAGTCATTTCACAGCTATCCTAGCACTAAGAAACAAGGATAATAAGAAAATACTGCATTATTTGCCTCCAGTGTACTAAAGGAGAGACAGGATGGGTGAAGGGATGGAAGAAGGTACCCTTCCCTTCTGCATCCAGCACCTCCCTTTTATATGTTCATGTTTAAGAGCATAAACAATAAGTTCCTCATGGTATTCTGGACTCTTGACATCACATGAAGAACTGGAAGAGTGAAACAAGCTCCTGAGAGCTCTGCAACCAAAGGACAGGTTTTGACTGGTGCAGACATGGCAGGAAATTGCTGTAAGAAGCCTGTTTTAGGTCCTGTGCCACAGGTAGGGAGGAGACAGAATTATGGGCTTAAAACTCCCTAATGAACAAGAGCTCAGGACAACAGGTTTTCTGTCACAGCCATTCCTCTTCGAATGTTCACAGTGCTGCAAGTCCCAGCTCAGACCCTCAGCTCCCAAACCCTCACCCTACCCCAGATGTGCAGCACAACCTCTCGCATATCCAAGAGCACTGGGAGCTCTGGCAGCATCCTGACTCCTGCACTTGTCCCACCCTGCCAGTTCGGGCAGGGGAGCACTGGAGCTCTCCTGAAGGGGTAGGAACAGTCATGGCAACGTGCAGAGTGGCCTGGGCTGATTTGCCTGGGCAGCCTCAGGGGTGTATGGTCAAAAAGTCCTGCTGGCTTCCTCTCAGACTAGCTTTGGGGGCTTTCCTGTATGTGGCAAAAGAAGGGGAAATAAGAGACGAAATTAATTCAGTCCCTCATGAAATGAATGCTTTTTTTCACATTGACCAATTTTCTGAATTTTTAAATGAAGCTGGAAACAATGGGGAGGTTGTGTTGCTGTAATTAGAACTTTATTGTTTTTCCTCACCATGCCTCTCAACCCTTTCCTCTCCTAGTTTTCCTACTCATCTCTTTTCAAAGAGAAAGGTAAGGGTAAATAAACTGGGAAAATTGAAAAGAAAACCAAAATTTTCTAAAATGAAAACCTGACATTCATGTGACCATAACAGATTTAGAGGACAACAAAATGAATTTATTTCTTAAATCTGAATTTATTTTGACACTTAAAATCATGTTTTCCTTCTTTTGCAGAAGAGGATCAATCCGGTAAATACCTACACGGCAGAAAAAACCAAGAAGCTTTTCCTGCCAAATTCTGCCAAAACTCGCATGAACTTGGGCAAATGATTTAATTTGCCAGTTTCCCAGTGCACTGTTTGTGCAGTGAGAACAATACCAATTCCTGTTTCTCATCCCTTTGTCTTGTTTATTGAGATAGTCACTACTCCAGGGAGTACACAATCTCTAATTATGAGCAACCAGCACAATAGTACCCTGATCTCTAGGACCTACCGCAATACAAAGGACTAATAATCATCACAAGTCTTCTGTTCTGATGCATGGTCTGCAAGAGTTATGAATACTAACATATGCTGGAAAGTTCTGTTTAATTTTATGTCTTTGAAAGAAAATAAAAGCCTATTTTTTCCCATTGGTGCCATTTATACAGGCTTCTATTTTCCAGGAAGCTTCTGCCTTTCCATGTCTTCCTTCTCCCTTTCAAAACAGAAATAAAAGTCTCACTAAATAAAATAAAGATTATGAATGGCCAGTCTTTTCCTTCCTACCAGTTATTGTCACCCAGGAACATGCAGCAAAGAATGTCTACGTTATCATTCAGTTTCACAGGGATCTGCCAGCTGCTGGCCATATGCTAAATCCTAAAAGGAATCATCCATGTTCTGTGCTGTCTGTACATGTCTGATTCCCTGTTTATGTATTTTTACTTGATTATGGCATATTATAAATCCAGCTAAGTTAACTTTAATGGTTAGAACCCAAATCCTCCAGTTGTTGGGGGCAGCTTTTTTATTCAAATGAAATTCCACTGCCACTGTGGAAAGTTTATGCGGCAATAAATGGGACGAAAACAGTCAGATTTCATACAAATGCATCAAACACAAACCAAAAAGTCTGTGGGATTTCATTTACAATGACAGCCCTTCTTTAGAGTTTGCTTTTTAATGATGTGATAGCATTTCATAGCAGACAGAATTTCCCATCAGCTTCCATGGCTCTGTCCAGAACCTCTGTCCCCTAATTGACTATTACAGTTTCCAGTGTGGAGATCCCTGGCCATCCCAGCCACTGCAAGGCCAGGAATATTCCTTCACCCCCTCACCATCCTTAACAAGAGGGGACTGTGGAGCAGGGAAGGATGAAGTGAATTGCTCACAGTCAGAGGAAACAGCTGACCTGGGAATTGAGCTCCAGTTGCTCAGCCCTCGAGCAGGAGCCAAACCACAGGCTATTGTTTGCTATTGAAGCCTGTGGACATCTCCAGATATTTGAAGTCAGATTTTGTGAGTGATCTCGCTGTGCACACACTCATCTTAAAAAGATACAACACTGCACAGCACTGAGGCAGGCTTTTACACGCCCAGGCCATGGTAAATCTTTACTACAAAAGCATTCTAAAATGCTTCTTACATAGGAGACTTATTTGTCAGAATGCAGGAACATATCCCTTGGGGATGCAGATTGTTTCCTCAAGACTCAAACATTCCCACGTGGTAAAATGAAGTAGGTGGATCCAGTGAAAGGAGCTCTCACTTCTCATTTAATTTACTACCTAATACTCAACAGCCCAAGATTTATAAGACACTACAGAACCGTCTACATGTTTCCCCTTGTGGCAGATAGCAGATAACTGTTAATAGACTTGCTCAGAAAGTTTATTTAAAGGAAGAACTTAACTGTATTATTTTTCATGGAGGTGTGAACATTGCTTAAGGAGCTTAAGTCTCCATGTATAAGTATTATCAGATAGGTTCATGAGGATGCTAATGTGCATTAATATGAAACACCACAACCGGCTTTCACTGGTATATGTAGATAGGCCCATTTTGTAAATAATGCCCTTTCTGATATTGCAGAGTTCTGGGATTGCTGAATGTATTATTATTTCCAAATATAATAATATTAACCCATACTACACACCTTCTCTATTCTCTTTCTGCAGCTCCTGTTAAATCAACAGCAAAGCCACTCATGCAGAATCCAGTCCCCTCTACAGCTGCACCTGGCATCCACTTGGGTAAGATTTTGTCTGCCCTTCTACACAGAACCATGCAGGTGTTGTAGGAAAGCCAAGGTGCTGGAGAGGCTCCACATCACTTCTCATTTTCACTTGTCAGATGTACCCACATATTTTCCAGTCCTGCCCTGCTCCTAATTTAAACCCTTTACCACAACAGTCAGTAGCTCGCCGAGTGGGGCTGGGCTCCGGTTTCCAAACACTGTGACGGAGATGTCTGACCCCTTTTTCCATGCAACTGAGCACCCTTAGAACCTTTGGCCTTCAGCAGGAGGGGAAGGCACACACCCCACACTGCTCAGCACTTTCCAGGATTTAACCCACTCTGCACATGCTGTGCAGTGATGAAAACGTGATTAAAGGAGATTATATTACACTATGTCCAGCTTTAAAGAAATATTTTAATGGAATAAAGAAAGAGCCATACATTTTCTTTTTTTGGTTTAGATGTAAGGTTCACCTCCTGGTATTTACAACCTAAAGCTCTCCAATATTGAGTTAGCTAATAGGATCCAGACAATGAAGCTGACTACAGGGAAAAGCAAGAGACTGTTTTAGTTTCACCAGCCAAGGAGAAGAAAAGACCCAGCTTGATAAATGGTGAGAAGTATATTAGATGTTAAAAAATATTTCATTTTTAATAATCCTAGGTGTTACTGACAACCCAGGTAAAAAGCAAAGTTCATTTCTTCAAAATATATTTAATCTGACAGTATCCCTTTAATTAAGTAGCAATTTAGTTTTTTTTTCTCCTCCACATACAAAGCTTTAATGAAACATGAAAGCCACAAAAGAAATTTGTGTGTGTTTCATGGCGAGGCACGAGGAATGATTTTCTCTTTAAATTCACTGACAGTAGCTATACAAATAACATTTAATATTTGTCGGAAGTATTATCTGCCTTTTTCCCTCACAGCATTACATTACTAAGGTAATAAGTACATGAAAATACATGATTTCCTAGCTACTGTATTGAATATGCACCTTTAAACAAAGTTAGACTTGGGAATTTACCCATATCTTAAAATGCTAATCTAACGCTAATTAAAAGGCCAGTGAATACGCTTTGATGGATTCCAGTTCCTGGAATATGACAAATGAGTTGCGATGGCATGCACGACTGCAGCAGAATTACAATGGCAGAGCTGCAGCCACGGGGGGAAGCCAGGGAAGCACATCCCTGCACTGGCACAGGGGCAGGGAGGAGGCACTGCTGGAGCTTGCCACGGTTTGTGTGGGTGCTGCCGTCCTCTCGAGGTGTGGCCAGCCACAGCCTTTGTTTCTCAGTTCCGAGCTGCTTCCAGGCTATGCTGAAGCAAAAATTTGGCTGCTTCTGCACCCCACCCACCCTCTCTCTAATGTATGCACCACCCTGCTGTTCCCTGTGCAGTGCTGGGCTCCTCAGGGAGAACAGCAGCCTCCCTGGGGAAGAAAAGCCGAATGGTAGCATTGCCTTTCTCCCACAAAAATAGCTCATTTCAGAGTCTTCTTCAACCCCATAAGCCCCATTGTTAAAGAAGCAAAAGGAGATCAGATAAATATTCCTAAATGAGATTCTATGTCCAATATCTCCTGCAAATAACCGTCTTGTTGATCTTCCTGTCTTGGAATTAGAAGAAAATTAAAACCCTGGTTGTAATACAATTTGGAAATATGGCCTATGAGCTCTCAAGTGCATGCCTCTTCTGAACTGAGTGCAGCCCTCTTCAGAGGTACTTATTGCATGATGATATCCAAAAATTGCCTTTACACCCCTTCTTCCCACACAAGCAACCCCAAAATTTAATTCATGCTAATTAAAAAGTTTGGTTAAAAAAAAAAATAAAAGGTCATATTTTTGAAGCAGTCTTCTTAGATGCCATTTTAAATGATTTGAAAGTCGGGATTTCCACGAGCCTTTACTTGCCTCCCTATGTAAAGCAGACTCAGTCCTTCCTTCTTGCACAGATTTTTGTGTAAATCATGGCAGAATTCACCATGTGCCCCCCCTTACAGAGGGCCTGAAGAGCTCAACTGTGGAGAAAGCAGTTTGAGATTATACAAATAAGCCTAAAAAGAGACCACACAGGAGGTCCTTCCTCACCAGGGTTCTCCCTGTAGGTAGCAGTTGAATTTTGAGCTTTCAATCCGGACTGTAGTCTGGATAGTTCCTTCCCACAGCTAAGGAACTATCCCAGCTACTGAGGCACCAGGTGCCCCAGGGCTGACTGATCCTCCCTCAAAGTACTGCCTTGGTTTGTGTAAATAGTTAAGTCTCCTGCGGATCTGAGTGAGAACGCCTGTGCTCAGGGCTTAATGCAGGAGTTCATTCGCAGCCTCTGTGAGGCAGTGTCAGGGTTTGAGCGGCTCTGCAAACACCCTCTGGCAAAACCAGAGACTGCAACTGAGCAGGAGCATTTAAAAGATCAGTAGCATTTTACCAGTGGGCTCTGGGATGGCTCTGTGTGTCTCAAAACCTGGCTCCGAGCACTTTTTCCAGGGTCTCACAGTGAAATGGTGCCAGTGCTGGATACCAAACTGTGCTCTTCTGAGGAAGTCTATCCAGATTTTTTCAAACAAGGCTTAGGGACTCTCAGAAGGTTTGATGGGGTGAACACAGCACTACACTAATAGAGCTGCACAGGCTTGGGAGTGGAGCAGGTGGGTTGCTTGCCAGCTTGGACAGGATGATCTTAGTCTGATCTGCAAAAGACCATGGAAAAATATCCAGGGTCCCAATCCATACCTTAAAAACAAGCTCAGACTGTCATTTCAAGGGGGTGGGGAAGATATTTTTTTTCCAGATTGTTCTTTTTTTTCTTTGTGAGGGAGGATCTTATTATGAACACAGCTGAATTTCTAGATGAGGTAAATTCTTCCTGTTACAAGTTCTGCTTGATCTCACTATCAAAAACTGTATACACACCTCTGACATGTTCCTTGACTGCCACTTCTATGTTCCCCTGCTCTTCAATCAGAGATAAATAAATGAAAGGCAGCATGATGCCTGTTATCTAAAAAGATTCAGGTAGAGCAAGTATCATAGCACAATCAGGGCGCTTGAAAATTGTATTTTCCTCGAAAGGACTTTTACTTGCCTTCTTGGATCATACACAGAGAAAGTCCAAGGTCTAGAGGGAGAAAATAACTCTTAGTAACCGAATGTTTGAACATTCATACAGGATTAATTACTTGTTTTATTTTTTTCTTTAATTTTAAATGACTGTACTGCTAGCAAAAGTGAGAAGTAAAGACTCTGATCTATGCCAGGCACTTAGTACATGCAAATACTCTGCAAGTTTTTCCTATCTTGAAGAATTTCAGCATAAACTACAAAGGCAAAGTGGACTGAACTGATCCCTGGAGAAAACATGTGCAACTCCACTTACATAAAAAGACTGCTTGCTTCAATAGATCTGTGCCCATTTATCCTCAGGATGAATTCACACATTTTTTTCTATTATTAGATGGACATCCTATTTCTAATGGAGTCTATGTGATCTAAGCACTTCTGCTTATTTTTTTCTAGAAGTAAGATTCTGTGCTTAGAGGATGAATTGCACTGCTGAGCAGTGCTGGAAGGATCAATTGAGGTGCATTAACATTTGCAGTGCCATTATGCTCCATCTGAAATACTGGGCTATATAAGAAATTTCAAACAAAGCATTTGCTCAGTCTTGGTAAAGCAAATCTTTTGTCTGTGGCATATTACACCAGCAAATTAGTGCAACAAGGATTAAACAGCTCTTGAAATGTCATCAGAATGGATGAATTTCACAACAAATAACAAAAGAATTGTGAATGCCTAACAATTATTCCCCAAAACCTATCTCAATAAAAATTTGCATCCTCGCTGTCATGATGGCTCATAAAGTTTTAGTTAACATTTACTCAGGACGATAATTAGGCCAATTGAAACACTCAATACAAGACGTAGGCAGAACGTGTGAGAGGGTTATGAGCAGTGGAAAATAAGTGCTCATTGCAGGGTAGGTGTGAATCACAAGAGCTGCAGCCAGATTTTCACCGTGTACAAGTGAAACGTCAGGGTGCCTGTGCTTGGTTACAATTATGCGAGATCAACTCTCTCTATCCTGTGAGTCATATTCTCTGCAGCCTTGGCCAGCTTTCCTAACCTAATAGTCTGTGCTATTATTTGAGAAGAAAAAAAGGAGTTTTCACCCCAATACTTGAGCCCTTGTGAGTGAATGGTCCTGTCTGAGCTGTGGACATGGCCAGTGTGACAGGAATGAACAGCATTGACTAAGGGGCAATCCAGCTCCAGGAGGATTTAGTTCATGTCTGTGCAAGCAGCACATGTTCTGTCTACACCAGAGGGAGCTCAGGCACGAGGTTATGCTACAGCTTTATTTTCCATACTGCATGACCACAGGGAGACATTTACAGAAATGTTCTCCATAGATTACACAGATGACCTGAACTGTTTGTATAATCCATGAACTTCCTCCTTCTGAATTAGGGGCTCTGCTGATGAAGGTGCATGCACTCCATGTTGGCACTAAAAATGTGTCCTACATGATCTGTCTGGGGTTTTTTCCAGCTCTTACCAGTCTCTCTACAGTGGTGGCAGTGGTGACTGGTAAGGCTCTGGCAGCAGTCATCTGGTTATCTTATGTGACAGTAACAAAAGGGATGTGTCAGCTGTGATAAGCTCTCATTGAACAACAACAAAAAAACATTTCTGGGAAGGACTTTTTTTTTTGTTATGACAGCAGCAGTTATGTTGAATTTCACAGAGATCATATGCTGAAACAAAAACGACATCAGGCAGCCTTGAGGAATGTGTTTAGTACTGCCTCATACCTATATAATACAAGTTATGCACCCTCATCTTGTAGAAACCAAGCAATTCTTTTAACAAAGTCTCACCATTGACATCAATGGAGCTGGAAGAGTTTCCATGAGACATTTGCCTCTCTGGCCCTCCAGCTTTTTCTGATTGCAGTTACTCCCCACTCCTCCCCTTGCTTCAATACACCCTTTTCCTTGCATCAAAGAAATAGGATCTGAAGCCTGGACATCTCACAACAGTCCCTTCTCCAGAACTCATTCCATTTCAGCTTCCTCAAGACTATGAGAAAGCAAATATTCCAGAAACTTCAGAGCTAAGGCACAGATTTTTTGATGGAGCTCTTAAATCCTCTGGGAATCTCAATTTAAGGATCTGTAAACACCTGCTACAACTCTGACAACATGCAGTGCTGGGATGACTGAAAATTAATGCAGAAGAAGAGCTCAGGCACCTGCAGGCAGTTAAAACACTTTCTGTACAGGCTGTGTCAGCATTTAAGTGCTAGATTGTTCAGCAGCACCAAGTACAGCACTGCCTGCTTAATTTTCTCCACCTAACAGCTGCCTTCAGATTTTACAGATTTATACACCCTTCTGCAGTCAGCATTGAAATGAGCCAATATGGAGCCAATACATAACCCCACAGCAAATGCAGGTCCATGTCTGCAGTCCTTTGTTTTCATACAAATTTTGTCACTCTTTTTTGCTCCAGTTTGACAAGTTTTGGAGTGAAGGCTCTCCTTGATTGAGGGCAGCAGAATATGATCCCCAGAGATTAGTCTGTGGCTAAATTGTGCCACTTCCATCATGAAAGAATCTGGGAATATATTCCTAGAGCTAAGGCTTTTTGATTGAATCAGAAAATTAATTACATCAGATAATTCTATGCTTCAAATCCATAGTTATATTTAACAACAGTGTCCAGCATTATCATCAGCTATCCAAAACAATGAAGGTGATTCCAGTGGGAATGCTGTAAGACAAAAATTGAGCACAGGGCCCTTGAGTACAGTATGACTAGAGACAATGCCAATGTAAGACATTTTTCCCTTGCTCTTTCCTCTTCTACAGGAATCTTGTCCTTTTGCTCTCACTTCTCAACCCATTCTCTATCACTCCCCCAATAAGCTCTGTCCAATTATTTGTGGATGCACATTCTAAACCAGATCATTGAAAAAGGACTGCTTTAAAAAAAAGACAATTTTCCTTTAGGAAAAAAGATTGGAAAGGAAGCAGCAATTGCTCAAACACACCCAAGACAACTAACCTTGAGGCCTGACCCCAGTGGCAGGCAGTGCACACCAGCCTGTGAGATGTGACACTGATCTTTAAAAAGCCTGCTACAAGTATGGCATGAAACAGTAGCCCCACAGAGCTGGGAAAAATTTGCTGCTGCTTAACAAAGGGCACCCAAATCTCTTCCCTGAGCTGATCTTTAAAAATTAAAGTGACTTAAAGCTAAGCATATTTTAAAAGTGTTGTTTGATAAACAAACAAACAAACAAACAAAAAACAGCAAGAGAAGCAAAGGCAATAATTCTAAACAAAGAGCATTCTGTGATGTCTGTATTTCTGCAAGAATGGCCCTTGGCATTGCTGTGCTGAGAGTAGAAGACATTTTATAAACGTATTTCTAAAAAGAGGAAGTATTCAAATTGGAAATGCCCGTTTGGCTGACTCTCCCCCTTTGCAGCTTGTGTACTCCTCCAGCAGATAACAGAGAGGACAGCTCTTGCTAGCAGGCTGCTCTCAACACTCTCTTCATTAACTTGCAAAAAATAAAAGCTCCATCCTACATTGTTTGATGGTAATTAAAGCTGAATCATGCGATATGTCAACTTTCTGATGTTCTTCGCATGTTTACACTTTATACCAGCACATTACACCTAGTTTTATTCAGGGCTTTCTTACAATCCTGTGCTATTACAGAGTGCAGTTTGAGGAGCTGGTGATATACTTCAAATAAAATTGTGGAAAACGAGGTCCACAGAAGAGGAATCAATGTTAAAACGATCTCAGTGATCCTTGGTTATGGTGGGAATCTTTTCAATTCACAAAAGAATGATTTTTCATCACAGGTGCAGACAATTGGACAGAATCAGAATAATCAGAGAAGATGAAGATTATTTTTTTCTCTCTTTGAGTAGAACTGATAAATTCAGGGCACTACTAGTTTGGAATTAATACTGCTCTGTACCAGTAGAGGCCAGCTGGTATTTCAGCATTAAAGATCTGACAAGGTCAGCAACCACTTCTCCACAGAGAAATCCTTAAAACACCATAAACACTACACAGCTAAGAGAGTCCACAAGCAGCATTACACTTTGCTTGGTATCTGAACTTGCTGTTTGGGCTACATGAATGTATTGTTCATTTCAGAGAGGATGTGAAAAAAAGGAGGAACAAAACTCTCTCCCTGGCTACCAGAAAGCAGTCAGTTCTCATTTGGGTAAAAATCCTTATTTCTGTATCTAACTTTTCTCCTATATCATACCTATTTTCCCCAGTTACAGCAAAAGCTGCCAAAGGCTGACTCATTAGGATACATAACATGGAAATACAAATGCTCATTTCAATCTGTGATCACTTTGTGCCAGCCTGAAGTCACTTCACTCCGTGAGTCAGGCATCCAGCACAACTGGGAAACTCCAAGAGAAATGAACATACTATTTAAGTCAGGATGATGATATGTTCAATATCAGAGAATGAGCATGACAAGCACAATCACATATAAAATAGGTGGAACTCTTTTCATAAAGCTGGCTGTTTGCATTTCTTAGCATCTGTTTAACTCCTATGCTTTTTAAGGGAAAAATATTTATTCCAGGTCCAATTACAAGAAAGAGAAACCTCTCAACTCTGTTACAATCTCACAGAAACTGGGAAGACAAGATTTGATGGTTAAATAAACACAGCTGGAGACAGATCAAAGCAATGCAGGCATTTCTCAACAAGAAAGATGACAACTCTTCTCAAACAAAATTTGGGCATTTACTTACTCTTGTGATGCTCAGAACATCTGCATTCAGTATCACAGTTCTTTTACTCTCTTGGTGGGACAGACGGTAATGAAGTGCCCAAATCCCAATGACTTTCAAAGAGGTTTAGGCACCTGCCACAAAATTGTTCAAGACTGATTTCTCTCTGTTCTCAGATTTGACAGAACAGCAAACCAGGAGATCCCTTCCACTCACCACTTTGCTGCCAGCCAGGAGTTTGCCCTGATATGAGTTGCTCGACCTTTGTACTCCTCTTTTTAGCTCCCGCATTTGTGAAGTAGAAATCCCACCCTATTATTAATATATTTAATACTTTTTAAGATGCTTTGAGTTTGCACTAAAGGTACACTATAGACACATCCGTACCTAAATTACCAACATTCAAAAATAACAGGAAAAATATTTGTTGGCGGATTAGCTATGTATGATCATTGCCAAATAAAAATCTACTCTGGTTTTGCTAAGGTCATTTAGTGCTGTGCAATTCTCATGAGGTAAATATTTTTGAAAGTGGAGAATGCTTTGAGATTAAGCAATACATTACAGTTTTTGATCAAATGCCAGAAGCCATAGGTGAATAGGAAACAGACATCAGTAATTACAGTTCGTACTTCAGCTATTTCAAAACCCCTTGCTTCAATGAGCAAGTATTAACTGGACAGACACTCCTTCACAAATTAGAGGCTGCAAAGACTTATTACACACCACATTTATCTTTGAAACTTGTCCAACAGAATTAAACTAAAAAAAATAATGATACAGATTATGGTTGCAGGCAAAAAACCATTAAAACTCTAACAACTATATATATGTTTTTATCTGTCAAACTGTCCCTGCAGCCACTCTTTGGTTAAGGAGCTCAGGAATGCGGTATTAAGAAATACAAGTAATTGTATTAGTATGCTGTTGTCAAACTTCAAACTGGCTGTATTATATCACAGGAGCTGATAAAAGAATTTCTTGTGTAGGCCTTAAAACCCAATAGAACTGCAAGAACATGAGATGGGAGCAGAAATGAAGACATGGCTCCTGAGTAAGAAGTGTTCAAGAAGCATCAACACTGCGCAGTGAAACTGTGCAGAGCCACCCAACTTGACACTTTTAGGGCTGCAGAAAAGCCCAAAGCAAACCTCTCTCCCTGGCACAGCACCTGAGTGACAAGCCCAGTTCAGAGGTCAGGCTGACAAAGCCTGGCCCACAACAGGGTGAGGCTGGAGCAGGCCAGGATGCTCCAGAGACAGCCTTGCCCAAACAACAGAAATTGTGAGAGCACATTCTACTTCCCAGGTAGTTTCTCGGTTTACTCCAGAGAGCCACACTTGGGAAGCTACAATTTTTCTTCAAAAGACTTAAGGCTACTTAAGGATATTCAAAAGAGAGTACCATGACTGATGTTGGATGAAATATGAAATTGTGGTGGAGAAAAAAACTGGGGCAAAACCAGTGCATGAATTTATGTTTTTCAGATTTCTGAGAGGGACAAAGCACTTCGGAGAGGCTGCCTTTAAACTGCTGCCTAACTCAAGATAGCATCAAATGAAGTTCTAATAAATATTTGGCTTCACAACAGATTTGTAATGATATTTATAATTTAAGTACATTTCTCTAGATCGGTAATTTCAGTCAAACAAGGAGATACTACAAACTTCATCTGCTAAAAGAATTATTATTACATCTCAAATTTAGATCAGTGTAAGAGGTTATAAATTTCATCTGATTAAAAAGCTTTCAATTAACTAAAACAAGATTTGGATCAGTTTAACACCGTTAAACAGGCAACATTAAGTCTCAGAATGCATTTTGACTTGTTTGGCCAAAATCTACATCACAGACCAAAGATACTAAAAAAAACAACAAACATGTCAGCACAACGCAAGACATTTAAAAACAGATCAGCAATTTAGGAAGATGATTATTAAAGGTAAAGTTCTGCATTCATTTATTTCTTATGCATTTATATGAACCCTATAAAGCTGTATTAGGCTTTTGTATTTTCCCTGTTAGAGATTTTTGAACATGGTATAATTCTGGAAATCAACCAATGTTTTAAGCAAACACTTTAGGGGGATAAAAAGGTCTGAAATGTGGTCATTTTTAAATTCATCACACAAGTGACCCAATGCAAACATTCTACATACTTCCTAAACAGTTCCATTATTAATGGCCTAACATAAAACTAATTGATTTAGTGTAAAATATTACAGGTAGCTGGGCAATAGCTGGTTTTTGAGGGCTTGGGTTTCTGTTAAAGCACATTTTCAAAACAAAGAACACTGATCCTTGCAATTACATCAAGATCTTAATTTGACAAATACTGTTACTTTTAAGAGCAATTACTGCAAAAAAGAAAATAGCTTATTTAATAAATGATCCTTTAAAAACACTGCTAGTATGTTTGGCATTAATTATCAGCATCATTCTACTTTTCAGTATATAACAAAGGTCAAATGTATCTAACACCCATCTTCCAGATGCTTAAAAGAAACCGCAGAAATTATGGACAGAGTGCCTGTAACTTCTGGACAGGAACATTCAGAACTGAGAAAGATCCTGATGTAGGGTCATGGTGTAACCTGTGAGTTTACACATGCAAACCTGCAATTCACCTCTACAATCACTTCACTAGAGATAGCACTTGTTTCCTTCCACACAAAAGTTTGCAAAGCAATGCAGTTTGTAAACTATAGTGTGAGATTTATGATGTTATACTGCAGAAACCTGTTTAGCCCCCAATTTACAATCCAGGCAATTGTATTCAACTCTGTCATCATAACTAATTACAGCTAACTGCAGATTACCATATTGCAAACTCTCATCTCTGTGAAAGAAATATGATGTTAAAAAAAAAAGAATCAAATATCCTGAGGGCTAATGAACAAAAATGCACTATTCCATCTTGGACTGCAAACCTGAACTCTTCGAATTGCTGCCATGAAACTTCAAATTGCTATTTGTTGGCAAGTTGTTTTAGCCCCAAGTACTTACACAGTAAATCACCATTACACTAATACCATACCTTTGGCCTGAAACATATTAATCTTGGTTAACAATAACTGACATTTACATTACCAATTCAATTCAGGCATTGTGGTGACTAAACATACATGCAAGAGCTTCAGGGAGAAAAGTTATTAGTTTTGAATGTGTACTTACTTTTCACTGAGAACAATTTTGAAGAAACATTATCATCAATTCTTGTTATAATCTTATAACATAAACATTCAAATCCTAATTGATCTGTAAAACATTTGACTTGGAGTAAAATCTACATTTGCATCTTAGGTGCAGTTAACTGTACTACATAGCAGTTCAGGTATTTTTCCAAGATATTTATTTATATATTTTTATCTTGGACTTTTAAAACCTGCGTTCTTAGGAAGGAAAGAAAAATGGGAATCTGAAATATTCTGAAGAACACTGACACCAGGACATGACCAATAGTACCAGATCCTTCCAGGAGAGGGAGGATGGACTTTTTTCAGGCATTTTTTTCTGTGTTTATATTTACTAAGGCTATAAATGCCCTTGGTTTAAAAAAGATAGGTTGGGTTCATTTAGTGTCTTCCCCCCAACTTTCAAGTAGAAAAGAAGTACTTACTGAATTAAGACTGTGTAGCCCCAGAAGCAAACATACCCCTCTCCTTACACCCACACATTATAATTGCAGCACAGCAAAAAACACATTTGGACCAAGGATTTTATTTCAACTTCACAGTTCTCTAGCAGACTCCAAATTCACCCTGAAATGCATTACCTTTAAGTTTCATATCTAGGAAAAAAAATTAACACGGTATTGATTTTAGATCATATTTTTGCTGTATTATTTATAAAAGAATGCCAAAACAAGATAGTGCAGTTTAAAAGCATTAAGATAAATACAGGGCATTTGATGTGTTGTGTTTTGTTTTGGGGGTTTTTAAGTTTAGATTTAATAAGGTGCCCACAAAAACTCTTCAAGTAACAACAGGTATTTGACTCCTGAGGAAAATAGGATGGATTACATGTATCCCATGTTGCTTTTTGTTTCCCATCTTTTCTTGGCTTCAAATCTGAAAGAGAGCACAAAACCCATGTCAGGAACGATGAGTGTATGTGTTTCAGGTATTTAACCATGTTATTCTTAACAATAACAAAAATAAAAATATTTTGAATACTGTAATAAAGACATGAAGACAAATATAGCCATACAACCACCACTTTATTTCTGACAAAGCCTCTGTACTTAGGTCTGATACACTCCTAAAAAAGCCCACCAAAACCCAACAAGGTTAAACTAAACAAATAAGATTAGCACAAGCCTATTTCAACTAAGAAAACATTTAACTGAGATTGTATTGTACACACTTAGTGCCAATGAAACCACAAATGTTTAATTCCATACTCAAATGACTTACCCCCAAGCAAGCTTCTTTTTCTTTTGAGCTTCTTGGGCAGCCTCTGCTTCTTGCTTGGCTTTCACAAAGTTGCGGCAAGCAGCAGCTTTGGCAATTTTCACACCAAGCTAAGACATGAAAAGGAACAAAGGAAAACTGGTTAGATGCAAATGGATCATATGAAATTTAATCCTCACAAATTACTTGGTCTGATATTGTTTCTCAAAAGTCAACAGATATTAAAATATCTTTCAAATATTAGGCTGATGATGCACTATTAGACCAGACAAACAAGAATGTCTCTCGAGGGAAATACAAAGGCATAGGATCCTGGGGCAAGCAATCCTTTTCACCAAATCCTTCATTTTCAGAAACAAAAGCAAGGGCAATAGCTCACTGGATCCTTTTGTTTGTTTGTTTTACATAGACAGACATATCCAAATACACAGTCACCATTATTAGGACCAGTCTGTGACCTCAGCTATGCTAACACAATAGAATCAGGTCTTACCAGCGTCAAAAACACACAAAAAGACATTTTTATACAGGAAGAGCTGCTACTACCACACATATTCCAGTAGAACCACCAGATACGTTTTAATCAGTCTGTCCAAAAATCAATGATGCAGTGTCCTTAGTGTCTATCTTCACATTACAAGCTTTTAGATTGCAAGGGTACAATCTGCCAGCTTTCCATGTAGGTGAATATCACTTCCATAAACTTATGCAAACTGTGAGAATTAAGTTCACTTAGCGAATCTCAAGCACAGGAGGGAAAGGCAGGGAAGAGTAAAGTAACAAAGATGGAAGAGGACAGAGTGAACTATGACCTGTTTATTTCCCTTAATCAACATTCGTAACTTGTAGTTACATTTTGTGGTTGCTGCCTTGACTTGACACTAGGAGTTATGAAGGAATTTGTTCTCAGAAGTTACTGCTATTCTCCAAGATAAGCATGCAATTAATTTACCTCAAATCACTACAAACTGATGTGGACAAGCAGGTTTTCTTTCAATCCACACCCAAACCTACTGAAATTAGCAGTTTCTGACTGGATATTCTAAATTTCCCCCAAAATGTCATGGGAGCATCAAAGCACGGGAGACCCAAGGTGAGGATTACTCTTTAACACCTTGGCTGAAGTTCCCCTATTAATGGTAATACACCCGAATAACCTGCAGCATCTATGCAGACAAATATTTACTCTAAGAAATGCTTTATCCAGGTAAGATGAGAGAG
>WAAG01050161.1:71492-82524 GCA_013390105.1 Tichodroma muraria | reverse complement strand
CTGGAGGGTACAGGCTCACTCACTCCTCCCAGGCAATGCAGCAGGGACTGGAGATGGACCTCCTGTGGGATTTTTCTCGATCACTTGCTGAAGTATGTCCAGTGTACTGCTTGATATTCTCCAATTGCACAGTTCAAAGAGATGTTGTCTTCCTACAGCACAAGACATCATCCTTTGCATTTTAGTAACAGATATGCTCGTTGATTAAACTTTTGTAAGGATCATGGGTTTCATCCAAAAGTCACAGGAGCTAATAGGTTTTTTTTTCCTATTAAATGAACTTCGGACTTCCTCATCCACTTTTCAGGTCAGAGCTGTAGTTCCTTGACTTTTTTTACTTTGGCACCTCACAAAAATTATTTAACAGTTTCCAAAGTTTAGATTACGTTGTCATAGGTTTCAATGCTTCACCAAAGACTGGGCTAACACTCCCAAAAGGAATGCATGACTTCAATAATTTTAGGATTTTTAACTGGAGCTGCCAATTTGGAACAAATTCACTGGACCTGGGAAGAATTTTTCAGTTTCGTCACCCACTTGCTTAGATTCTCTTTTTCAAACCAGACAATTCAGAACTATGTTTGCAAAGACAACCTGGGCGTGAACTCTAAGTGAAATCAAAGCTCACGACTGGGCAAGCAAACGAATGGCAAGGGATACTACCCTAAAGGAGACAAAGGCAAAGTAATATTAAGAAAGCCATCAGGAGTGTGAAAACCCCATGGTACACACAACCTTCCTCTCTTTGTCTACAGAGAAGCAAGGTCAAAGCCCCTGTGGAACTCAGAGGTGTCAAAATGTGGTGGGCAAGACTCCAAGCAACATCAGGTTAATAAAGCTTTGGTGAAGGCTACAATGCTTCATCTGCCCAGCATTTGAGGCTTAAGCCTCACTTCTGGAATCTCCCCACCATTTGACAGGCAATATGGATGAATGCCATGACCAATGATTAATGAGAACCAAAAGGGCGAAATGCCATTCTGGGTAACACCAGTGTAAATCCAGCATAAACATATCAAGATCAGATCAAAATAAGAGAACGATGCCAGATTTTCTCCAAGCACCACAAATTGCCCTTCTCTTTCAAAACACAAACCCAGTGCCACAGCTGGGTTAAGCTGGAAAAGATGGGGGTGCACTGAGATGGGCTCTGGAACATCTGACCATCTCCTTCTGTGTGTTCCATCCGAGGTGGATGATCCATGACCAAATGGCCAGTGAACACTCATGGGTACAAGTGTGTATTTGTCTTCTCCTGACAGAGGTCACACACAACACAGACCACAATAGACCTGCATTTTACAGCTTCCATCAGATAATGGCTGAAGTACTCAGAATAAATCTCCAGGTCTGAGAGCATGCCAGGTCTGAGAGCATGTGGCCACAGGAAAAGCCTATCCTGGCAACTTTTAAACTAATTTCCCAGATCTTGCTGTACAAATGAAGTGAGAGCATTTGCACTAGGAGATGTAATTAATAGATTCATCTGGGGACAATTTCCATGTTTAACAAGTTAATCCTTTCAGTTCCTCAAAATGGTCAGACAGGCCAGTTTTAAAAAGCATTAGAACACACTATGAACTGGGAACACTCTCTGGGAAGATGAATCAGGTACAATGAGGGTCATCTGCTGGAGCCCACGAGTTCCAAAAGCCTGTCCAGCACTGATGACATATCAAGTATGAAAGCCTCCAGAGTCCTTAGGAGTGTTTTGAGGGAAGAGCTTCATATATCCCTCTCCAGGAGAGCAGATCCTGCTGCAGTAGATGGCCTTGTATTCCCTTCCCAGCCGTGGAGGGAACTCCCCTGGGATCTTCCCCAGGAGGCACTAAAATTGATGCAGTGGCCACCAAAGAGATCAAGAGAGCAAAAGTGAGAAGTGGCACACAAAAGACTCACCTGCCCTGGCAGCACCTGCAGGTCCAGGACTACATTGCCTGTGACGCTATCACTCTCTTTTTAACAAGCCACCTACCCTGGAATTGACCCAGAGCTGCTCCTACCCAACCAGACACTGCTCCTTGTCAGGTAACTGTGAAACCCTCAAAACGATCTGCTGATAGCTTGAGACAAACATGCCTGATGAGAACTAGGTTTTAAGAATTAAGCTTTCTAGTCACTGGCAGCTGAGAACATGAAATTCATCAAGTCATGACAACTATGCAGCTTGCATTGGTCTTGACAGGCTCAAAACCACAGCCTTCGGAATGCCCCTTCCGCCGTTTCCCAACCCAAGCCATACAGCCACTGCAACTCCACCAGAGCTGTCGCCCCACCACTGAGAAATGAGGCTGCTGCCAGACACTGAGTGACATGATCTGAGAATGCAAGCAGCACAACTTCTGGTCAGAAGGGTTTTTATCTGGTACAAGAATATGGCCAGGACTGCTAAACGCTTCGGCATCTAACACAATGGAGTGGATCCATCCCGTTTACACGAGCAGTGTTCAATCCTTCTCTCCATGGACCCATTGTCAGCATTAGTTGGACATGGTGCACTCACAGAGGAGGATAACCAACGGTGAACTCCAACAAGGAGCTTCAGATGACCACATCCCAACAGTTTCCAGCAATGAGAAGACAGTAGGTGGATCTCTATTTCTCCCCTTCCCCAAATACCCTTCTCCTCTCTTCCCAGTAATGCACAGGCAGGGTCTGCACAAAGTGCAGTACATCTGCTATAGAGGGTTTGATTTCCTGTCCTCCTCTCATGGAAGAGTATCCACAGCCCTGAGACACAGATTGATGTGAAGAGCCACAGTGAAGTCAGTGTGACTACATGCAAGGACATTATATCATGAGCATGTCTATTATTTATAATGAAATTAAGCGGCCAAGATAATTAATGCTATTAATATCTGCACAATGATGAGCACAGTATGACTAGATAAATAGGTGGAATTACTTCTTATGTAAAATATCCTCCCATCTGACTAGTAGTGTGAATCCAAATATAAACAGAGAGGATAAACAATTTAGTACTGAAGTGCTATTGCTGTTTTTACTTATCTAATACCTGTATATCAGGTGCTGAAGAGGCAGAACTACTTGTGCTACAGCCTGGGGTGCTTTGACAATACGGTCCATGCCACAGTGCACTGGCAATATTTTGACATGAAAAATGGCTTGGGGGAAGGGGGAATTGAGGTAAATTGAGACATTTTCACACAATGGATTTTGCACATTCTTTCACAGAGAAAACATTCAGACAAACTCTATAGCATCTGGCAGGACCCCGCAACTCAACACACCAGGCTCCATCACCCCTTACCATGCCTGTCTAATACGATAGTACAGACTCCAACTGAGCACAATAGGGCACAAAAAGAAGAAAAACAATGACTTAAGGGCAGAGTTTCATCATGAACTTCAGCCTCTTTTATCATCATCAACAGAAGGCACAATTTTAACTGAACTCCTAGGGAGGAGGAGAAGGTGGAATTTAATTTGCCTTCCTATGAGAAGCTGAGAGCAGAACACTCCCACTTGACCTCTTTAACCTCCTAATCTCCCAGGACATTCACTGTGTACAATACCAACGCAAATGGATCTATAGATTCACTGTATTTCCCAAAGAGATGGTCACAACAATGGAAGTGTTTTTCAGATACACAACCATCTAATTTATTGAAACAATAGATTTGGGAGGAGTTGGTGTAAAAATTCAGTATATGCAAATCTCTTTAGCTGTTTAGCTTAAAAGTATCAGTGACAAAGTTCTGTCTCAGATAAAAATCAACTATTGCTCTAAGTAATTTTCCGTCTTTGCATCTCAGAGTTTCTAATTAAATCATCTTGAACATCTTGAAAGGAGCCATTTGTGCTGCTCTTTTTTTTTTAAGAGGAAACCAAATTCCTGTTTAAAACCACTCAGACAACATAGAAAATAGGATGCAATTTACACTACAGAAACTCCATTTTAAAATATTTTAAGGAAAAGACACAAACCCCTAAATGTCTTAAAGATTAAGTCTATAAACACTAATCAGTGATCCAATTTTTACTTGTGGTATGGGCTAAGCACTGCAGCACATACAGAAGACTTTGTAAAAGCATGCACTATTCAGCAAACCGTGGAACATGCAGCTCAGCAGTAAGTATTAAAGAAACAGCCCAGATTTTTTTTAAGCTTTCATACTGAGTTTCTGCCTTTATCTTTTTTTTTCCCAATTTTAAAAAAGTCAAAATCTTAACATCAGGGTAATGTCGTTTGTGTTTGCTTCTTAGAAACCATTACTGAGGCAGCTCTTGTTTCATAGTCTGTTTATCTTCAAACTTATATTTAGAAGTACATTGTAACAGGGTGAGCTGCTCCCAGGTTTATTTTTATTTCAAAGATACTGTCACACACTATGTTTGTGTGTCACAGAATGTGAAAACTAACACTAGATGCCAAGAAAGCTTAAGCACCACTAGTTACCAACAAGCTGATAGCATTAGGTTGTTAGGTGATTGTAATTGCTGGTAACTTTGAACACAGGCATGATTTAAAGTAAAAAATAAAACTACTGAAAAAAATTACGTTTCTCTCCCCAAGAAAATATGTTACACTCTAAATGTGAAACTGCATGCTGGGAAACAAAGGCAGGGTTGTACCTAAAAAAGAAGAGAGTGCTGAAAAGAGTATTATTAAGTGATTTACCTTGGCAACAGCTTTGCTTTCAGAATTATTGTTGGAATCCTTAATGCCATTTAATGAATCTCTTCTCTGTGGGCATGGCTTCTTTTTGCGTGGTCTGCCTTTAAGATTTGGTGCTGAAAATTAATGGAGAACACTTTAAGCACATTGTGTTACACTGGATTCTTAACAGTCGAAAGCATAATAAATAATTTCACTACAATCAGTCACAGAAATGTACACATCTGTCTACAGTAAATGCTTATTATGAGATTCCTGTCCTCTATGGGTTACATCTTGACACACTATACATTTCTATAGAATATCCCCCAAGGCTAATTTATTCTACTTTCATGTAACTAATTAATATAAAGTCAAACAATGGTCTCCCAAGGACTTGGAGAGAAAGCACAAATATTTCTCCCTGGTACAAAAAAGAACAAAATTTAATATTAATAAGCAACTTTGCATTAATCATCCTGCTGCCTTTATTTCTAATCTTCAAGCAAGAGTACTAACTGCTATTTCCAACTTTGAGAAACATCTGGCATTGGAAATGCTCTGAAATACTGAAATTCCTTACAGCTCCAAGAAATGTTTATACATCCTGTCATTCTAGTCAAAGTTTTTCTAAAAAAGTTTAAGAAAAAAATAAAAAATTACCCCTGAGTCCTGAAAGGATAAAAAAACCCCTTAACAACTAGTTCTGGAAGTTGACAAGTACTGAAATAAGTGATTGATTGTTTCATAAGGGTTACATACCACACATACAAATTAATGTGAATCACTTTCAGTTTTGTCCAATTCTTATGATAAAACAGCTCTGAAATAACACAGTGACTAAATCCTAACTGTGCTGAGCCATACGAGGAATAGGATTTGGATCATCATAAAAAATACTACACTCATCTTTCAATAGCGCTATTACAACATAAATTTTGATCATATATAGAAATAATAGATGAAGCAGATGCTTGCTCATTATTACATGTCCCCTCTGCTTTCAGATTTAAAAATCAGCCTCCGACTACTATGGCAACATTTAAAACGATAAACAATCATTAACTAATGACTGTACCGAATAAGATAATTTCCTTTAAACCTTTAATTTTTAGGTAACCATTGTCTTCATTACTTAAAGGGATGATTAGAACAATGTCAGAAATCTAAACATCACAAACCTCTTGAGTGTCTTCTAATTGTTTCTAATCTTACATTTGTCACACAGTAAGCCAGTGGTTTCAGGACATTTTACATTTTAATTAGTTTGCAAACACAATAAAGGGTGCTAATTTGATTTTATAGTTTGAGTAACACTGTCGTATTTGGTCTGTTCAGAGAAAAAGAAAAGCTCTGGATTTAAAATAAAAAGTCAGATCCTTCTTCTTCCCCCAACAGTGGTGTAAGGTAAGAAAAAAAAAAATAAATCTGTATGTGTATGTGTATATATATATGCACGTGCATATGGGAGTAAGTCCATATTTGTGTCTATCTAAAAATACATTTATCTCCCTACAGAAATATCTTCATCTATCTCCAGTGAAGCACATTCTGCTTATTGAAAAGTACCGCAGAAAGCAATTCTGAAATTGTCATCTGAGGCTAACATGCAAAATCAAACAAAGAGAGAAAGAAATTATTACCCATTCCAGTCGACAAACATCTGCCTGATTTATATCTGTACTCATGAATGCTACAGCACGTGACTGCACACTACGTCGCTGGGAGTCTCAACTTCGTGCGGATGTCAGTCTTACACAAAATGAACACCGAGAGTGTTTGCTCCGTGCTTACAAATCCCCTCCCCCAGCCGCTCCATTACTCATATAAACAGAGATGAGCCACTCGGCGGGAGCGTGCGATGAGCTCCGAGGGCTCCAGCGCCCGCTGCCAGCTCCGGCCACGCCGCCCTGCCTTATTTATAAACCCCGCTCAAGCTCTGATGTCCTCCTGATGCCTACAGGGATTTCACGGCACACGACCTGGATGGGGTGGACAGATCCTTTAACCACGGTCTGCCTCAGCAGTCGCCGAGTTCTTTAAAGAGGTACTGGAGGAAACAGAAATGCTCCCTCGATTTGAATTTCCCTCAATACTACACTCTGGCACACACGTTAAAAGATTAACCTTTGAATGAAAGGATCCCCAGGCCTGGCCCCCAACCAGTGGCCAAAGAGGGATGTGGCTGAGCTACCATCAAACAGATTTGATGCAAGTTATTTGTCCTTTCTTTCTTTCCTTCATTCTGTTCTTTCTTTTTAACAAATAAAGAAACTAGTTCAAGGCTCAGTGTTTTTCAAACACACTTGTTATCCACAGTTTTGGCACTGTACTTTGCATCACACTATAAAGCATTGCTAATGTTTTGCTAAAAGCTTTAAAAGCAAGAAGGTATTTGTTCCTAAATTCCAGGTATATTGAGCTTGCATATAAACACTGTTTGAATTGGAGCCTTCCACAGCAGAGCTGGCACAAACCCACTATGAAATGGGGCATTTGCATTCTCCCTGTGGCTCAGGAGCTGCAGCAGGGAAGGTCTGTCTGCAGCACACACAGGGGCCATCCCACACGCCCCATGGTATGATTTTAAATCACCTAAATCCACTCCAGATCTGACACACAATTAACAAGAAAGTAGCAATAGGAATGATTATCAGGAGAGAAGGTACTGGCATCTAATATCTACTCTGTAAAAGAAAACATTTGACGTAGTTCCAGTCACACTTGAAACAAAGCCATTAATATTTGCTCCCTAAGCCATTATAAATAAATGCATTATTTCAAGATTATTGCATTTCAGTGACATTCATTTTGTTCGTGTGAGCGAGGAAATATGACTAGGACCGAAGAAAGAACATACAAGTCACATTCATGTTAGAATTTTGTCATCTTTTGTTTAATTTTTGACATATTCATGAGCACACTGCAAATGTCTTGAATTTGTTATTCATAATTATTTTAAAGCAATTTTACACATTTTGTGGCTTAGTCACATTCAGTTTTCCTGATGATGTTGGATGTTCAGTATGTGCTGGACAGCTAAGTGAGTATCCTATGGTTTTTTTTCTGTTTTCTAGTGGAGAAGGACTTCTGGCATGACTACCTAAGAATATCCGAAATTATTCACTTTCTTCATGTGTTTGTGCATATGGCTTTCAAATTCATTTTCTGAAAGCGTTTGTGGCAGCGAGGCCCGATATCTTGCACATTCCCAGAAGGCAAGAGCATAAGCAAAGAAAATTGAAGTAAAAAATGAATAAATAAGTACAGAAGAAAGTTTGCATTATTTGCCACCTCTTCGGTGTTGAGTGCCTGCAACAGGAGTATGGAGACAATACAGTAAAAAGACAACTTAATTGACAACGTGATTGCCTTTTGCCAATGTGCGGTGTTTTCCCACTCCTTTTACCTGCTGAGTCCTGGCAAACCTTTACATATGGCCAGGTAAAACACAGCTAGCAGCAAAATGCACACAAGTGTGAGAGAACGCTCCTTGAGCCCAGAGGAGTCCCCAAACCGTGGCTGTGCTCTGTATTGCCAAAACACCAGCAATGCCCTCCGTGTTTTTACCGCGAACTCTTACACCTGAGAGGTGAAATGCAAAGCCTGTGTCATGCACAGCATGAGTTAGATTATCTGTAGACACAGACTGGCTAATCTTTGCTGTCTAAACATATCCCAGTAAGAAGATGCTTCCAAAGCCTGCTCTTGCACAGGATGCCTAACAACTACAGTAATCAAACTAGGACAATTCAGAGGCATTTGTGCAGAGAAATAAAGACCAGGAATCACTGACAAGCTCAGTAGTAGGCTCTCACCCACCAAGAGAACCACACAGAAAAGAGAGGAGCTCAAGGCTCCTTGAAGGAAGGAAGTTCTTTCTGTTCAAGAAGCCAAGAAACAGCATCACTGCTCAAAAATTGCATCTTCCCCTCCAGCACTCCCACCAATCTGTGCAAACATCAGGATATTGTAGGTGATTGGGACAGGCCAGAAGGAGAGGGCAACGACCCTGCTCACCTACTCAGAAAATTCCTAAGGTTGTGGCTATTGTTCTCCAGTCACTATCACCCTCAGCTGTTCAACTCTCACAGACACTGTCTGCTCAGCAGGACACAAGAAAAAGGAGCATTTCCAAGCCTCACTGCCTAGAACAACTCCCAGCTCTGGTTTTACCCCAAGAAAGGCAAGTTCTAGGCAGGGGAAAGAGAAGTACCCAAAAGTGGGAGCTGCCAAGGTAAACCATATCCATTAACACTACTTAAAATGGAAAAACATAGGCTGCCACACCAAGACAGCACATCCAGCTGCCACCTTCTTTTCCTATGTGTCCAGGATGGGGAAATGATCACAGGGCTTACCATCTCCCTGTTATTAGGTCAGCCTCACCTGAACTACATCCATGCCACTAATGCCATGTACTGTGTACACACAACCACTTCC
Source organism: Tichodroma muraria (assembly GCA_013390105.1). Lineage (NCBI taxonomy): Eukaryota > Metazoa > Chordata > Aves > Passeriformes > Sittidae > Tichodroma > Tichodroma muraria. Next base: position 73,463 of record WAAG01050161.1, on the reverse strand, counting down.
AGGGGCATGAATAAGTCAAGAAATAATGTCTGTGGTTTTGTGGTACCTGAATTTAGCCGGTCACTTACTGTAAAATTACCTTTTTTTACGAGCCTGATTATCACTGGAAGTCCAGTGAGTTTAACCCTCCCAATAACAATGATGTTCTCTACATTCACATATTTTGGCTGATGCAAAAGATTTGTTGTTATAGGGAGGGTGTTAAAAAAAATAGTGGCCTTCACAGAGCTGAGGTCAAGCTATGTTGGCACTTTGTCAAAATCAGTGGTGTAGCCAAGATTTTTTAATGAGCCTGGAATGCATTACCTCATTTGTCATACCTGGATCACTTACTCATGTTGAGCCCAAAATAACCTTGGACCTTGCTGGCTGCTCAGCAAACCATGTAAGTAAATAAGTACTGTAGTCATGCCTAAAACATGTATATTTTAATTGCTTGCTGCACATTTCTTACTCTAGAGCACATCTAAGCAATTGCAATGCCCATGATCAAAGTTCTTGCCTTTCCATGCCTCTCTGACCTATGTAACTATTTCCTGATAGGACTTTTGATTCTGGCTCGCTGATACTCCAGTTTCTCAGAAACATTTCAAAAGTAGGAGAAAGAAAAAAAAAAAGGGAAAGGAGGCCGTTGCCATATTTTGCTGAGGAATGTACTCGGCTAATGGACTTACAACTTAACACTGCCAACCAGATTCTTCTGGTTGCCAGCTGTTTTCTGTGACAAGATGAAGAACAGCAGCATATTTGGAAAATGCAAAAATCAATTAAAAAAAAAATCAACTGAGCTTCTAAAAATCTCCATGGCCATCAACAAAGAAGGGCCAGCAGAAGATCTGGGTCTACATTTAGGGTGGGCTCACAGAGACAGGTGAGCTCTAAATGTAGAGCTGGGAGTGTACCAGAGGCAGGTAATCAGAAACCAGGATTTAGGTGGAGCAGTGGAAGTTGAAAGAAATGAATGAACAGGGATGAACAGTGGTGCTGGATTCAGAAAAGACATGAGGCGGTGGCAGCACAGCTGCCAAATGCATCCACAGCCACTCTTCCCTGAAGGACACCTTGCACAGTGTCCCCTCACGGAATCCTTCCACACTGTGCCAGCCCTTCATGTGTCTTCTGGTTTTCCCACACATGCACAAAAGCTGTGACACCAGGATCCTGGGCCCTAAGCTGCAAAACCATCAGTACATACAGAACAGATTAGGAGATCTCCCCTCTGAGGCAGGTGGAAATGGCAGGATGAGTCAGATCCCAGAGCTATTCACAATTCAGGTGCCAAACAGAAGCTGGAGGTGGCATATGGAGGTGCCTGGCCATCAAAGTCAAGGTGAGAAGAATGGCCCCAGATCTCCACAAAATCCATGAACCGACCATGCCTGTTAGCAGGTGGCAGATAGCTTGGTTGCTTGAGGACATCCCTAATGCAGCCTGGCAAAAGTTAGCTCTTGGCTGAAAAGCATGATTACATGTTGCACCTTTTAAAATGTAATGAAGAGAAAGTTAACAGGTTTAATGGCTTTCACACTCACCCCTCTAGGGGGCTTCTGGCATTCTGCAGTATCGGGAAGTTAAGAAAAGCATAGTGCTGTACTTAAGCATGGTCTCAAAAACTGTTCAAAGCTTAGCTAATCTTGCATACTTTGTGGAGTCCCAGCTGCTTCCTTGATTTCCCCATCACCACCATCTCCTTATTTTATCTTCTTCCCCTCATTTCCTTTTTTGCATTTTGACTTCGGGCCTTCATTTAATTTACTGTCCTTTCACCCCTGAAAGTTTATTTAAAAGCTTTTGCCTCCCAGAAACAGGGTCCAAAAAAGAGGGCTTGGGGCATTTATTGCCCAGGCATGCTGAGCTGATGAAGAGAAGCAAGCTGTAAGTAACCTAAAATTGCATCAAAAAGTTAGGAATTAAAGTGCCTGGAAAATTATGCTAAAACTATGCTAAAAAAACTGTGCTAAACTATGTTAA
>WAAG01050161.1:0-71446 GCA_013390105.1 Tichodroma muraria | reverse complement strand
CCCCCCCCCCAGACCTGTGTTTAGGAAACAACAATGTCAATTCAATTTGGGGAAGGTCTCAACAGGATCCTAAGTACACCTATGGAAGTCAATGATGACCTACCAACAACTCAAGCTCTCACCAAGCTGTGGAGGTCACGTAGCCCCTCTGTGCATTCACACACACACATCCCTCATGCTTGCTCAAGCTGACACAAAACAACTTGAACAGCAAAGTTATTTTTACTAGACTTTTTCTAAATGAAAACACTTGTTTATTCCTTTCTTTATAACTGAACATGCCAGGCCTGACCCGGAAACTCCAGAGCACAGCAGTGAACGGCCTTGCAGGAAACATTAAGGAATCATGCTGCTTTCCAACCCACATGGAGAAAAAGCGGACTTGTGTAGCCATTTCTGGAAGTTTTGTTTTGGAAATGAGATATCCCGTGCTCCATGTGGGGAAAATCAATTTGCTACCTCTCTAAAGAAAACATTCTCCATTTGGAAATAAGTGAAACAGACACTTCCTTGTGTGGATTAATGTGGAGACATGACTTACTGCAGACTGTTGTTTTGACCCCCCTCCTGACCAGACAATCTCTGAAGAAAGCAAAATGCTAATATTTTTCATGAGTTACAGTTCAGACTAGCATTGCTTTTAACAGAAAATTTAGATGCACTGCAAACATCAAGTTGGCCAACCTTGCCAGAAAACTAGTGTTTCTTTTTTTCCATGGAAGATGAAGACAAGGCTCATGATCAGCTTGAAGTCTCTTTTTCTTCATTTCAGCATGGTTGGATGTTAAGACTTTTCCTTGATCTGGACTTCTCTATGTCCTGCTGACTAATGTGGGTTTTAAAAAATGGAAAAAAAGTTGGTTTTTATTTTTTGTTTGTTTTTTCTGGACAAAAAATCTATACATGTGTTGGAAATTATGAAGTGCAGTGAATTGAAATGGGAAGCTGAAGACTTCAGAGAAAAATCTATGGTTGACCAGTATGTGACATTCAAGTAGACCTTAGAGCAAATTAAAATAATAATGACAACACATAAATTCGGTGTAAGCCTATTATTGGCTACAGATGACAGGATTATTACTAATGATTCAAAAAGAGGCAGAGGTGTTTGGTAAATATTTGTTCCATACTTGCAAAGAAGCCGGATGATATGCTTGCAAAAGAATATAATTAAAGCCAGTCAATTGACTTGGTTTTACAGAAACCAGATCTTAAAACAACAGAAAAGAAAAACAAACAAAGCACCTTATTTTACACTTTGAAACGATAAGCTTGGTTAGAGAAACTAGCTGCACACATAGAACTTACCTGCATTCAGTAAGACAGCTGATTTAATATTAGATAATACTTTGATTAAAAATCAGCACTACATAATTTTATTCAAGTGTATATTGAATGGATTAAGAGGTGGCTAAATGTAGGCATCAGTGGGGAATTTCTACCAAATGAAAAGATTTCTGGTGGGATTCCGCAGGGGTTGCTCCTAACCTTGTTAGTATTACAAATTTTCATCAGTGAAATAAATATAAAGCTCCTGACAGTTACATTCACACTGACACCCGCACTGGCACAATGCTAAGACTGACTCATACAAATGAGTAATCAGAAGGAAAACAGACCAGGAAAACACAATGCTCCTCAATACAGCTCCAGCATGAAACCTGCAAACAGGGATTACAGGTCCCATTGACCAAGCCAAGGGTGACTGTTCATAGGCCACTCCCCACTGGAAATTCAATATACGCTGATAGGAAGATGCTGTGGCCAATGGGATATGTGTCTTCAGGGAGGTCTGAGTAACTCAAGCTGTGCTGGGTTTGAGCAAAAATGACTGAGAAGTCACTTTACTAGGTAACAGGAGTGCCTCAAAGGTGAGAAAAAGTTGGTACTCAGGAGTGAGGAGGCATAACCAGGCATGTCCAGGCACTGCAGTCCCCATACCTGATCCAGTGCCAGAACACGGAGGCACGTGTATAACCAGCTTTCTCAAGGCTTTTGGGAAAAGCCTGAGCCAGACACAAGCTGGTGTGCACGGCGCAGGAAGTAACACATGAATTTGAGGGTCTGGAGGGAGGGTGGAGATAGCAGGCTGGAGCTGGGTGTCCTGCCTGGCAAGGCAAGGGCCGAGCCCATGCTGCTGCCAGGAGAGCCTGGCCGCCGCGGGCGGCTGCAGCAGCCTGGCTGGCTGCACGAAGAGGCGTCCAGCTGTCTGGCTCTGGTCCTTGCTCAAACAGCTGTTTCCCTTCTCCTTTAGAAAAAAGGTGGTGAACTGGATGAAAGAGCTTGCCAGCAATTTTGGCTGATGAGCCACTACTTGGGGTTCATACCAGATTAGATGACTCAGTGGTTCTTCTGGTGAGAAACTGCATGAATATAGGATCAAACACAGTGAAGTACTGAGCAATGCAGGACAAGGAACATGAAGAGCTGCAGACTTGATTCAGCAAAGTACATGCCTAACTCATAAAGACCTGGAGCGTGCAAAAACCTCTGATGACCAAACTGGGGCTATTCACATCTTTGAGGCTGAGCCTGTGTTATGCATTGAACACAATCAAGCCAGCATGGCTCTCTCTGTCACTTAATGGGAAAGAAGCATTCAAGCCCTGAACAAAGAAATCATCCTATCTCATCATGAATCACCCTGTGCTTGGGCAGCATCACAGGGTCTGACATGGGTTCATCAAATTTCCCTTTCCCTCAGAAGTCTGCAGTCAATCTCTAGCCCCAAAGGTCACCTCCCGGGAAGCTTCACCCAGCAGACAGGGGCTTCAGTTTCTGCTGGAGGGTTAGAGCAACACTCTACTCTCAACACTTTTGAGAAGTGTAGGTCTGACTTCTCAAAATAGTCCGGGTTAAAAAAACCAAAAAGCAAGCAAAGAAAGGAAAGTGAGCAAATGCACAGGTTCTAACAGATTATGTAATAGCCAAGACAAAAGCAATGCAAATATGGCAGCAAGAAGCAAAATTGCACAGCAAACCCATGCAAGTCAGCCTGTCTGGTCCAAACTCATCAGAACACTCAAGGTAGACCTTCCATTAGAGGGCTGGAGAAAATAGAAGGCAAATCTTAGGGCAGCCTTCCTAACAATGTTTCTTTTTCTCTCAAGTAAAAGCCAGCATTTGTATAATTGCTGTCTAGCAGAGTCAGCAGTACCCAATGGAGACATGACCTACATACCTCAGAAATACAACGGATACGTAACCAGCCCTATCCATTGTAGATAGACGGATGAGATGGGCTAATTGACTGATGGACATTGTGCATGAATATAAACAGGCAGAAATTCATGCCAGAAGGATAAAATGGACAGTTTCCAAGACCTTACTTTCGGGAATGATAACGCCAGGTAGGAAGCAATGATCAGCAAGTTGTGCACAATATGAAAATGAAAAATATATTATTTAAATAATCTCCTGCATTTCTGATTTGTAACTGATTATATAAGATTCTTTTTTTTTTTTTTTTGGTAAGAATATTATAATTCCTTTCCTTTTTTTTCCCTCTACAGTTGATCACTGCACTGCAGAGTAATCAAAATTTGTTAGGCATAATCAACCTGCGTGAGGATATTAGTAAAGTGACAAGCAGAAACTACAGAGTAAGCTCTCTCCTTTGATGCCTACATTCAGCTGCCACCACAATGGCTACACGAGGAATTGGATGGAGGCAGAAGCAGCAGCCACAGCCTAAGCCCTGCACCCATTCACATCTCTGGGTCATCACCAACTTCACTAGCAGCACCTGGCTTGCCAGGCCCACCCATCACAGTGCAGAGTCAACAAAGGGCTCAGAGACAACTACGCTTCTGCAGACAGCTTGGGAAGAAAGCCTTGGCACCCCGGGAGATCTGCACACACCTGAGATGGGGTGTTACTGCTGTGGTGCAGAGGGCGTGCTGCCCAGCACTGCTGAGCACAGGAAGGGATCTGGATCTGCACACACCTGAGATGGGGTGTTACTGCTGAGGTGCAGAGGGCGTGCTGCCCAGCACTGCTGAGCACAGGAAGGGATCTGGATCTGCACACACCTGAGATGGGGTGTTACTGCTGAGGTGCAGAGGGCGTGCTGCCCAGCACTGCTGAGCACAGGAAGGGATCTGCACTTTTTCACCAGTAAAACACGGAAGTGGGACTCTGGCAATTTTATCAGGTTGTGTATGAGCAGCTAGGGAATCTGTGTAAGTCCCAAAACACCCCAAAAATGGTGGTTTTAAAGTCCTGATTGTAAGATCATGTGCCCAGTTTAAATGAGCGTAAACCCCGTGGACTCGTTGAAACCCCATGGACTTGGTGTAATCATCTCAAACATCAACACAAACAAAACTGAACCCATCTCTGCATTTCGGCCCCAGCAAATCTCTAGCACTCAGAAAAATCCAAATAAAACTGAGCTGTATCCATAAATTTATCTGAGCAGGGCAGGGTTTAAACTAAATATGCAGTCAGTTGTGCAATATTCTTCCGTAGTCAATACTGGTTCTTAGGAAATTATCTGAGTGAATTAAGTGGAAGACTATTAAACAATTTACACACTTCCTTGTGTTTCAGATGTCTAATTATAGCTGTGTTTGTCTCTCCCCGCAGAACTGTTGTATACCACATGGTATGCATATTTCAGCATCCAGCATTATTAACTCATGACCGACTGTCAGTTGATCATTATCTAACACATGGGGTCTGCAAAAAAAGCCTTATTTGGGCAAAACCAGGCTCCTGACCCGCTCCTGCTGCATTTTCCCCCAGAAGAACTTCAGTTGGATTATTATCTGCTGTCAATGGAAACTCCGAGGTTACTTATGTGAAATCTGCAGACAGGAAAATAAATCCTCGCCGAGTTTAAACAGTTCATATTAAAACCATCTCCAGCTCGGCGGGTTTAAGGAAAACTCTCAGTTGCCCTCTAGTGTCCCCCTGCTGCCACGCCAGGCAGCCTGCCCGGCACAGCCAAGGTCACACAATTTAACCTGATTCCACGCCGGCAGATTTACTATTTGCCTAATATTTTGCACAAAAGAGCAAGGGGGGTGGGGTGGGGTGGGGGAAGCTTTTCCCCCCTGGAAATTTCAGGGCTCGGGCCTAGGAAGCCCAGAGCTTGCATAATGTTTACAACTGTAATTGAGGCGCATGACACACAGGTTTTATGAGAGAGAATCTCTGAAATCACTCTGTGTGCTGCACTCCATAAAGTTCATTCATAACTAAAAATAGACTAATGTACAAACTGACTTAGCATTATACTGAAGCTAAGGAACATAGGGAGTTTGCAGAATTCCCTAATATGGAAAAGAAGTGGAGTTTTCAAAAGCAGCAGTTTATTTGTTTCTGAAAATGGACAACATATGTAAAAGATTTAATATACAGAACCAGGTGTATATATAGCCTAGATCTTCATATGTGCCCATTTTCATTCTATATAAAGACTTTATACAGCCTGAAACTATAGATTTAATAATAGATTACTAAATTAAGTCTGTACAATCACTTCATAAAAAAAATAATTTCTATTTAAAATACAGCTGAGGGGTTTGGACAATTTCCTGCATAATAGAGGCCCATCCCTGAAATGTAAATAACACCGGTATTAAAACAAGTCAATCAGGCACATCACGAAAAAAAAAAAAGGTACACGAAAACAAATGCATTTTCCAGTCTACTCTAAGTAAGGATACCAAACCTCTATTTTACTTGAAGGCTGCTTTGATACATTACTACTGCTTCAACTGGCTTCCCCCCCCCCGCCACCCTCCAAAAACCTTGTTCTTCCTTAGAGAAATCCAGGGCTGACTAAGTCTTAACATTTTGAAAACAGCAAACCATCAGGGTTTTGCAATAAGAATTATTCACTGCCTTCCTGTGTACTGTCAGCATTCTTAAAATACTGTTACTATAAAATTAAACAGTGTGCTCTTCAGAAACACATGACGTTGCCTGCTCTGTTTTTTTAACTGTAATTGTGCAATTTTAAAATTCTCTTCTTTCTCAATGCCTTCTCCCCAAACAAATACCTTTGATGGTTATAAGGTTATAAAAACAGTTTAGGCTTTTTTTTTTTTAACTTACAGGCCACCTGTAATATTATTGACTGATTACAAAGTAAAAATGACAAACAATACTTTATTTGGTATATATCCTAAGTTAATTATAAGCCCTTCTCTTCTTAATTTGACAAGACTGAAATATCACAAGAAGTACATATGGCAATTCAGAAAATAAAATCAGGGAAAAGGCGAAATGAACATTTCAGAAGACAAATGATTTGATTTGCATAAGCAGATATTTGTAAGGCTCCTCCTTTCTCTACTGCCTGAACAGCACTTTCCATTTCTCTTGCTCTCCCTTTCACAGCATGGTTCACAAGCACAGTAATTGCACTTTCCACTCCAAAGTGTTGCCCCAATTGGTACGAGGAGGTTTTTCCCAATAGCAGCCAGCAATGCGGTGGGACTCCGAAGAGGTGACACTGTGCATCCAGGCTAGGAGGTGGCAGGACCCAAGGAGGTGGCAGGACCTGTGCAGGTACCCTTAGCCAGTGGTTCCAGCCATACGCGCTGCCACAGCACCCCCACTTTTCAGAGGAAGGTTCTGTCTCAGCCTCAATTTAAGCCAGAGCCCCAAAATACTGAAATTGTCATTAAAATAATAAAGGGGGTAGTACAGTCCCAGCAGCACCCGGCCATGTCAGGGATCACCTGCTCCCAGACCGGTCTCTCAGGGACATAGTGGGACCCCTGGCAAGCCACTGCCCCTTTGGAGAATGGTCTCTTGGGCACCACCCTTCTATAGTTCTGCACTATACCTGATGTTGTGCCCTGCTGGTTTAGGCTGCTGGAAGACTGTGTAACCTCAGGAAGCTCAAAAACTTCCTTACTTCATGAAATACACAGCTAGAATCTTACTGACTAATTCTGGTGAGTCCCCTCCTTCTGACAACATCTGGAAGGCCTCTGACACTGTACAGGAATCCTCATCCTCATGTCCAATAAAGAGTTTGCTCCACTCACAGATTCACTCACTCTTCGTTCTGATGGATTTAAGTTTTTCCCAGAATCGTCCCCATCAGCCATGACCTGAAGCTACTTTGTGTAGGAAATCTGACAAAGTGACATGGGGCCAAACCTACACATCTAATTCTAAAGAGATAAACCCAGCACCAAGACAAATCATCACCTCTTCTGGATTTCCAAGTATGCTATTAAGTAAAACTTGGACTTCAGCTAAGGTGAATATGAAGATTCATTGTCCCAAGAGATAAATATTGACTGAGGAAAAGCAAAGGTCAAATTGGTCAATATTTATTCAAGAAACTCTAAATCTTGACGCAGTGTAACATACACTCTAAATGTCTTCATCAGCTATCTCTGAAGATCTTTTCATTATGACTAAATACAACAAAAGTATCTTCTCCCCTCCAAAATTCGTATTTTAAAAAACCTCAGAAACTCAAACACACCTACTGCAAACAGGAAGCTTTCTGTGCCAACGGCCTCAGCAAAAGGATGTGTTGATTTGCAAATGCTATCTGCCCAGTCTGCATGCCAAAACTCAGTAGCCCTGAACTCTGAAGATGTGAACAACAACAACTTTCTGACTCATCGCATGGCAGTATTTCAGACTACCATGAACAGAATTTCTTCTTTGGTAAGGACTAATGCAGTTCATTCTTCCTCTGTCTCTAGTATCTGTAAATTAAGACTGAAATCATATCTCTGGCTTCTATTTCACATAAAGATTTACCCTGGTACAATGCTAAACAAGAGTTTTGGGGGAGTTACAGTCCTATTATTCACTGTGGCAAGTATATTAGTCCTATAATTTATCTAAAGTTTCAGGCTTACTGCCTGCTTTCTGAAGGTTTTCTACCATGTTATTTTTGTCTGAAGCCACAGTGCTATGGACTCTTTTCCACACAACATCAACGCTGAAAGCAAAAATTCCAGGAAATTTGTAGAAGCTGATTTTTCTGAAGATGCATTATGAAGGAAGACACCTGCATCCTCTGGATTTTCAATGAGGTTATTCCCAGAATTCCCCTTAGCACCTTCATACAGCCACTCAGTCATCGGGAAGGTTTTAACACTCCTACTCCAGTGTTCATTCAAACAGTCCAGCACAGCTGGTGAACTCCTATTTGTAACCTTTTGTCTTCACTAAACAGTCAAACATAGCGGATTTGTTGCAATCACCATGGAGATCTGTTGGTTTCAAATTAGGCACAAACTGTTTGTTTCCTTTGCTATTTTTATTGTGTTTTGAGCCTATTATGCTCATCCCACCTTGCCCTTTCCTTATCTTACTGGCAAGTAAGATAAACTGGCTTCACTGGGAAGTCAAATCCTAGACACAGCCTCTCCTGAACTCTGTGGAGGATGGCGATGGTCTCCCCTTCTCATCTGCCCTTCCTCACTGTTGCCAACCAGTGAGTCTTGCACTAGGTCAGCCTACACTGATGAGATGACACAGAAGGGCCAAGTAAAGGCCTTCTAACTGGAAGAAAAATGTGAGCCTTGCTTTGTGCACTTTCATAGTTAGGCCTACTAGGGCTGGAAGAATTAATTTACTCACTGTAAAATAATAGGCAGGGTTCAGTCTCACATGTGCAACGACACGAATGAACCACCAAGGGCTGGCACGGGAGAAATAGCCCTGGCGTGGCAAAAGGAACCAGGATGGGGACGCGGGTGGGACCATGTGGCAAGGAGGGCAAAGGTGAGGAACTGAAGAACAGGAGGACTGAAGCAATAGGTACTAGGGGGATCCGCACTTTTGGACTGTTTGGGTTACATACAGAAAGCGGTTAAATCCAGCACTCCCAAGGCAGATGCAAGTGTCACCAAGAGACACCTGGGCAACTGCAGCCAGACGCTATGGAGCACCCTCTCGCCATGGAAAGGCTGTCCCACACCACTGAAAGCACGAAGGAGTTGTTAATTGACTCCCAAGTGAAGTCTCTAACAGAAATTCCTTTGGAGGCGCAAAGAAAGACACAAGGACCGATAGTGCTGAATGTAGGTTTCCCACAGCCCAAGTCAATGGGCTCCCTGTGCCAAAAAATGCAGCAGGCTGGGATCTGACAGTCCCAAAGCTGCGTAAGCCAAATGCAAGCCTTTCCCACAGTTCTGTGACAGGTACACTGCTGCCTTTAAAACAGCACCAAGTCTCCACTAAAACATTTCTCTGCTCCTGGAATCATATGCAATCCATAATACGGAACTTAAGTTTAAATTCAAAGGCCAATTAAAAAAATAAAATCAATGAAATGCTTTTATGAAAGAGAAGATTGATCTGCAGCTTATAACTTCCAGTAATGTAATATTTTAGAACTTTAATAAATAATGCTTTTATCTTGATTGCAAAATAATACCCTGCCATGAAAACACAGCGCAGAGGTAGGAAACGGTTCAACAAGAATTAAAATGTCACACTTTGCACAGAATGGAGCATTACAGTTATTGGTGAAACACATTTTTCAAACTTGTTAACACAAAATTAACAATTACATACATCACTTAATTCTATAAGTGCATATCTCTCAAAGTACCCATTAGCCAGCCATGCTCAGTTCAGTTTTAATATACATGCAGGCTTTGCAGCACAGAGGGGATGTAACTATGCAAGCGCTGGCACAGTAAACCCTGAAATGGCAAGTGCTATTAAATTGAGATGCAATCACATTGAAAGGGAAACATTAACAAACAGCAGACAATTGAGAAGAAAATACAGGGCGCTTGTGTTCTAATACATGTGCCTCAAAACCTTATATAACTATTCATTGTCTAGTTCATCTGGCCAGGGGCCCCGTTTGCTCTATGCTATGCTATACTAATTTTATAATAATAAACTGTTATACAAGCTTTATGCAGTCATGCATATGAAGAGGTTGTGGAAGACATTACATTTGATTATATTTCTAGCAAAGACACCATCTTGAAATTAAACATAGCATGGTAGAAATTTAAAATTAAAAAAAAAAAAAACCCTAGCCAAAACAAAAAAAACTGAACAACAACAACAACAACAAAAGACAAATTAAAGAAAAAGGAAACAAATGTATGCAAACAAATGCAAATAATTTTAAATTTTTAATTTTAAACCCCCAAACAAATAAAAAAATCCTTTCTAAAAGGTTCCTTTCCTCCCCTATCACCTCCGCATTATGCACGACAGATGAATACCACTCATTCTTTCATTGTATTATATCCCATAATACAATGCAAGAATCTGCATGTTTCTGGACTATGCTCACTGGAAGACAATCAGTGATTTTTGGAAATGCATGGGTTTTTTAAAATACACTTTCTTTTTGTAAAAACAAAGCAAAATGGTTTGCAAAGCCAAAAGGAATGCATGAAATAGCTGGGATTTAAAAGCCATGTTATTTTTTGCTTTAGCATGAACCAACATGAACCACTGAGATGCCTTAGTTAAGATTTAGCTGTACCACAAAACATTCGTAGGATAGCAGTTGGAAAACTTGTGGATGAAAGACACAGGGCACAAAAACATATACACTACAAACAAGATGCAATCCAGGAAAGTAATTTCATATTCCACATTTGTCTATGGAATTGTCTGAGAATTCTCTGCTCAACATTATTTCCAGGTTTATCACAGCAGTTCAAAACTGGCTATATTTAGTCACTGACCAGTGCCAGAAAGCACTACCAGACTATAGGATCATGGCATATTTTAAGTTTAATATCTCATCAACCATCAAGGCCAGAAATAAAATGCCTGTTATAATCAAAAAGAGTAAAAGCCTCAGAGCTCCAAGATACGAGAGGTTTTTTCAGCTAAGTCATGAAATATCCCAACTCAAAAATCGCATTCTGATTACCACTGTGTGCCTGATACTTCCCAACCACCCTCTACATATTTTGATTTCAACATTTTAACATCTAATCTAAAAAAAATCCCATTTAAGCTAGTGAAGCAGTGTTTTATGTGGGGCCCCTGAGGCACTTCCACATGCAAATACCACCACCACATTCCAAAAGCAGAGTCGGCACTGAAGTGGCACTGAAGCTGATGGGTATAAGAGCAAACCCCAAAAGCTTTAATGCAGATTCTGATCTAAATCACAGCACTGTCAATTCAAAGTAATTGACTCCTGTGGATTTATATGAGTGGAAAGGAGATCCTAATCTTATTCTTAACCTTTACCTTTGAAGTAGAGATGATCATAAATCAGGTTTTCCTATCCAACAGGAAAATGTCAGAATTTCATAACTTTCTTCAAATCGGGCAGGCAGTCAAAAATGTTCTGAGCAACACTAACAGGCTTTTTAATTTTAACGTATCTAACGAAAAGAAAACAACTGGAAATACTTACAGAGATTAAAACTCTCATCTCAAATGGTTTTGACAAGACAGTGTATCCCACTGAACGTGGGCTCAAAGCCCTGCGCGTGAACAGCGAACATTGAGTTCCCTGAGCTGCTGCAATGGTGCAGCCACTGGGGAGACTGTGGAACAGCACCAAAACACATCCAGAGAAAGGGAGGGGTACAGGACATGGCCACACTAGCACCAGCTGTGACAGCGTTGGCCCTGACAGTATGCCAACCCACGATAAAACCTAATCCTTCCAATCCTAGACCAAGCATTTAATTTCAACCTTTCTGATGAAAAAAAGAAAGGAAAAAAGGGGAAATATATATATCCAAACAGATATACAGTGGCTGTGGGCTGTTACTGTGGAAAAGATTCCCATTTCATTTAAATGGCATCTTCAAGTGCTAAAAAAAGGCATGAAGGACTTGACTCGGTAGAGTCAAGAATGAGACAACTTCGCGTGAGGTAAAAGTTACACCAGAATTAAAATGCAGCAAGAGGTGGGAACCAGGGGCAATGCAAGAGAAGGGGTGGAGCCAAGTCCTACCAAGGGGTTTGCCTGGAGCTTAAACCCATGGCCAAATGCTCCTACCAAAGGAAGCAGAAACCTCACCCATTCTCTAGTTTGTTGACTTCCTGTAATCTATTTAACCTTGTAGTTACCTTCCTAGTTACTTTCTAGTTACCTTCCTGTAATCTAATTGTTACCTTGCTTTGGTCTAGGCTTGTGAAACTGCATAAAAACTGAAAAAGTCCAATCCAACTGCAGCCTCCTGCAACTGCTTCTGGCTGTACGACCCACCTCACCTCTGCCTTTAATTGATGTGCCAGCTGGAGCTTGTATTTGGGACTGTCTGATTTTCATGGATCTGCATGCTTAGACCCAGTCAGGTCAGCCCTGATGCCTTCTCCAGCTCACCTGAAATGGGAGCTGATGTTACTGCTCATTCATCTTGGCTTCTTTTGCTCTCCCGAATATTTCTGATGGTTGCTAGGCAACTATTGTTGAATACATGCATGAGGCATTAATTGTATGAGCACTTTAAAAGAGGAAAATTCTTTAAAACTGAGGACATTGCCATACCAAAAATAGGATATTTCTTTTATGAAGGGCAACACTCATGGCTGGGAATGTTGAAGGCTGCAGCATGTCAGAGGCCAGATGAGTCACTCAGATTACTCACATGCAGCGCAGCACAAAAGCAGCATCTTAGCAGACCTGACTTTATAATAAAGTTTTATTTTAAATTAAGTGCTACAGATCCAGTTTTATCTTCTGACTGCTGTCATTGGGATATCACAGTCCACATTTTCACGAAATTAATTGCTTTGGGTCTAGCTGCTGTTGCAGTGTTAGAATGCAGGGAGTGTATCAATTCAGTACCTTCTAAACCAAACACGGCACCAGCAAGTACTCCTCTTTGCTACACTTCAAAGAGGTGCTGCAGTCTCACTGCTGATCCTAAGTGCTCTGTGCTTCTTACCCATAAATGTGGATTTCATTTTATAGGGTCTTTTTTTCCAAAATACATTCCAATGTCATGATCAAGCTCTAAAGACAGTAAACACAGATTCCATAAATTGACTTAAACTTCTAAACTAAGTAACTGCAAGGATTTGCAGCTAGGTAATTTTTAGGAGGGGGTTGTTTTATAAAAATCCCATCTCCACCATAACTAAACATTCACAACGTACATGTATTCATCTTAATTACAGGCTGCCTTTCAAAACTACCAGCACCAAAAACCCCCTGAAGAACCATCACTTTTTGGCAAATGAGTACAACGATTATGGTTCATTGCAAAATTGAGATGCTATAAAAGAATGAGGGCAGCCATACTGCTAATTTTAAACATGGTATTCTGAGCTAAGAGCTGCTCAAGACCCTGGGAACAACCTTTTCCATTTTTCAAACTTGTGCCCTACCTCTGTGATAGTACGCAATGGGACACAGGCTCAGCTCAGCGAAGTTCAGTTGAGGTTTGCAAGACTTGAAGGGACTTATTTAATCAGGGAAGTGAGAAGTAGAATCATCAACACCTACTTAAAGTAAACATGCCACCCCACAGCAAACAGCTGTTTTTCACTGGGAGTTCAACTTCCACTACAGTTACAAATCCAGAGTGAAACACAGGAGGGTGATGACAAGAGCTGGAAGATGGCACGGTACCTCTATTGAAGCAGCAACAGTATCTGTGATTAACACTTAGGTTAGCAGGATGATCACCATTAGCATTTTCACATATTCTCTTAGCCTTTCTGTGACCTGAAACCGCTGATTTCAAATAAATTCATTCTCTTCTACTATTCGCTTGTTTCTAACACCTTCTTTTTAATTAACATCTCTTTAAAGTTACAAAGTTAAGGTGATCAGAGATGTCTGTGAAAGACCCATCCGGGCAAGACTCACGAAGTAGATACTGTAAGTCTGCAGATGATCTCGCAGTGTATTGCCAGACATTTAAATAACATCCTACTGAGTTGCGTTTTCCATTCTTCACCCGAGGAGACAGCCCTCTGCAGAAGTCACTAGAAGTGGCCTAAAATGGACCTAAAATTCTCCCTGAGCTATCTCCTGAAGAGAGAACAGGCCAGGGATTGATCAGACCTCAGAGACCAGAGCAGAGGAGCACACTGCCTGGTCAGTGCTCTGAGGCAGGCAACTGCTCATGGTGGATGGAGACAGGCAAGAACGAAGAGGACACAGGCTATCAACAGCCACCAGCGTGGATCAGCGAAGACACTGATGTTTAGCTCCTAACATACCATATTCCCTCTACAATGCTGTTCCTCATTCTCCTGTCCACAGAACAGACACAAAGCTCTGCCTTGTCTAATTACGA
Source organism: Tichodroma muraria (assembly GCA_013390105.1). Lineage (NCBI taxonomy): Eukaryota > Metazoa > Chordata > Aves > Passeriformes > Sittidae > Tichodroma > Tichodroma muraria. The sequence goes on along the minus strand of WAAG01050161.1, from coordinate 57,269 downwards.
GTGCAAGCAGATTTTTTTAAGGTTTGTTTTATTACATAACAGACCCAAGACCCAGCACAGTCTAGCCTTTACTGGTCTGGATGCTATAAATTACATATATTAATAAAGTTACAGTTTTTAAGGCTGGAAGGAATTAGGAGAATATTAGCACGTTGTTTACCTTCTGCAGATACTGCCTATACAGCTGAGTGACTACTGGATGAAGACAGTATCTCTTCTTTGAGTAAGGGTCCTGTCTTCTGCAAAGCACTCTTGATTTAAAGGATTCAAGTAATAAAGAATCTATGCTACCCCTTGCTGCTACGTAATTGTGCCTTAGTTTCAGCATTAATTTATCTGCTTCCACTTTGAAGCATGGGGTCTTGCTATGCGTCTGTCTGCCAAAGTACAGAAACCTCTAGTGCCACAGGTCTCCTCTTTATGGAAGTACTAACAGACTGATTTGGGCCCTTAGTCTTCTCCTCTGTGCACTAACTGGAGTGACATTCTTTAGTCTTTCACTAAGAAGCAAGTTTTCTGTCCCATGAACTGCCTTCCTTAACCCTGTCCAGTATGTGAATATGCAAAGGACAGGCATCAGAATCAGGTACAAAGGTAAAAGTAGGGAAAAACCTCTCTAATAAAACTCTTCCTGCTCTTCCACGTTCATCTACAAGCCCATAGTTCAGAATAATCCATTTGAGTATTAGTAGTGCAGTTATTCCATGAAATTGTACCACCCTTTTTGCAGCACGCCATTATCATTTGACTGACTAACCAAAAATGTTAGCTCTTAGGGAGTTGATAATGATTTCCTCCAGCATTAGAGGCAGGAGTAGTAACACCTCTCTATTTCTTCTCTCTATTTCCTGCTTATTAATCCAAGAAGCAGGTCTGCTCTCTTACTCCAGTCAATTGGATATCTATCATTACCCCCAAGTAATTTATGCCATTAAGACTAACACAACAGCCCCAAAGCACACGGAAATGCTGCCAGATCACTAAAAGACCAAGATACACCTGTATCTAATACTGAGGCCCAAACTCCAGCTGAAATGTAAACTATCATTGCTTCACTCACCTTTGGCCCACCATGGACAATATATCAACTAAAAAAATCACTAAAAAGCCATAACTGCCAATGATAAACCTTACACAAAAAAATCCACATTATTTCTTTGATTAAAATCTGCCGTCATTTTCAGTACTTACACATAAAAACAAGTTCCTAGGAAGAAACTACCCACATCCACCAGCAATGGATGCAAAAAGGGATTGCTGAGGTCTCTTAAGCTATTTGTGTAAATGATAAACTAATTGCCCGTGATCTGTTTGATCAGGTTTACAAAGATGCTGACAGGTAATGAGAACTTAAACAGCACTACTGTCAATAGAGAGAAAAAGCCCTACTCTGGATCCCCCTCAACGCCCTCACTTGATTTCAGAGAGAGAAAACTATAGCAAGAATTTTAATGACCTATTTTGTCTCTTTTGCAATTTGATTTAAAAGCAAATTCACAAAATCCCAGCCACGTGGAATTTAAATTCTGTAGAAGTCTCACCCACCAGCAATTACCACTGCAGTGTTTAAAATTTTAAAAGAAAACAAACCCAAACCTGAACAAAACATTATTTTTCAATTAATTTTCTTACTCTGATTTCTCTCCACATTGCATCATCTCCCAATTATTGTGATTTTGCTGAGTGTGCCAGTTTCTTAAATACACAGCTATAAAATGTATGGACTAATTGTTGAGCAGAACTGAAGAGCTATTAAAACTGCAATAGTACAGCACTTCCAATGGTAGTCTATTATTTCTACATGATTGGTTTTGTACAGTCCAACTCATGCAGTGAAACTCTTAGATAAATTAACTCCTTCGTTTTGACATAAACATCAAAGGGAGAATTAAAGGAGAACGAACATTATTTTCTGCTGCTATTTTAGACATACTGTTCATAACATCCATGAACGTTCCTGGAAAGTTACAGATTATTTAAACTGAGAAAGCCATTTGCTGTTTTATCAAGTCTGTAATACACAAAATTTGGCTCCAAAATTATCTCATTTTCCCATTTCATGTTTCCCTGTCATCTACATGTTAGAGCATGTTTACAGAACTTTGTAACTATAATATACAATTCAGTCATTTCTAAACAGCCCTGTAAGAGTAAGTCTGAAATGTACACATTTTAAAGATTACTTAGTGCACACAAAACCCTTCCCCAGCTGTTTTAAATTTTGAATTTCCCAATAAATGAATAACATACTAAAAAAGCAAACAAGATCTGACATTATTTAGTCTAAGTTTCTAAAATGGCATAACATCTGTAACTAAAAACAATTCTGAATAACTATATTTAACTAGAGCAGTATTCTATTATTCATAGCTCATTTTCCTTACAGACTAGGGGACTTAATGTGGTGTTCAAGCATTTCAAACATTTCTTTTAATTGTTTAGTCCTTCCAAGAGCCAAACTGCTGCAAAAAGGGGGAAAACGTTCACTCATATCTTTTATATATATTCATGTGACCAACCCATGATCTCAGTTAAGTGCCACAACTGTTCATTAACACACATCACAGCCCCCCAGTCAGCACTGCGAGCTTTGAAACCATGCCAGAAGCAGGGGCTCAACAAATGGCACTTTGACCTTTTCACTACTAACTTCAATCTTTATTAAAATCTCTCAGACGTCAGCTCTGTCTCTCTCTTTTACCATCTTTCATGGGCTCCTGAAATGCCTAATATTCACTCGCTAAACGGAAAAGTTTGTTACATTCTTACATAACGATAAATTCCCCTTTCACATGCAATCGGCTTGGTGAAATGCCTCTGAAAAAGAGAACGAAGCACCCCCTCCCCCTGCCAAACAACTCCCAATTCAGATTACTCACTCACTTCCAGCGAAATCAAGCCTGCTGCCTAATATTAAAAAATCTCATGGCATCCAGGAAGTTTAGCTCCGTTTTATGTTCCCCTTATTAAATTTCACCTTAGCAACACACAAAATCCTCACCCTGCTCTTTTCTTGCTTTTCCAGTTTCGTGTTTGCATCTTCATTTCTTTGGTCCAAGCGTTTATGGAAGGACAGAAACTGGATTTTTTTTGTCCAGCAGAGTTTCTGTTTTCTACAATAGAGTCACAAAACCAGCAATCCCATGGAGGAAAATACAACTAGAGACAAATAAAGGCTTTGATAATTTTTATGGTGCTCAAGCATAGATTTGGAGGGGGGCAGAGAGAGAAATGATGATTTCTTTTTTTTTTTGCCTGCCAGTAATTAAATAATTACACATTAAGACCAAAAAAACCAACCAACAAAAAACCCCAACAAAACAAACAAAAAACCCCAAAAAACCAACCAAACAAAAAAATAATAAAAAAAAAACAACACAGAAAAAGTTCTCATGAGTCATTTATGTGTTTTCATTCTTTGTGTAAACTTTTTGGCACACCCTATATGCTTCATTTCTTGCTTTAAATAAGTAAGTACTGGAAAATATGCACAGTATTTGGAACCAAGGGGAATGACACATTAAAGTGAAGTTTACTTTGTGTAAGTTTGCATTTTCCAAATCTGAAATGCAACTTCAAGGAAACCTAAAACTCACCTTCAACCTCTGATTTCTCCCCCCCCTTTCACCCACGGCTTATGTGGAAGGTATAAGCTATTCATTTAAGCGGCACAGTGAAGTATCATCATTAGGTGGCTTAGTTGCCTGGGATACTCCTATCAGCCTGACCAGTAGGGAACCTGGGAAGCTCCAAAGGGGGGGAAAGTAAACAGAGTAATGAGTAACAGTTACAGCTCCTTAAAATGTGTACATTAACTTGGTATTGGGAAACTATTTGCTTTTTAGAGGCAGCACCCTCTGATTGAAATAATGATAAATATTTTGGAAATTCCATCTCAAGCCAAAATTAAATTACCCAAGTGCACTCTCGGAGAACAAAGCTTTTTAGTATACCTTCAAATGAACTCAGGTAAGTTTACAAATGGCCTATACCTAAAAGACCATTAACTAAAATTACATTTGTTTTTATTGAAAGACAGCCTCAAGTGCTGACATGTAATATATGACATGTGATACATAATAATACTGTTAAACCAGTTCTGACATAATATTTCCCTAGGCATAATAACCACAAATGACTGCTTTTAGTTAAGAACTAGCCAGAAACAAAATAGATCCACGTAAAAGTAGCTTTAACCATAAATACCTCAACAATATTTTATGTCACTTTGTAAAAAAGTTAAAGGAGTCCCATAATAATTAACAACAAAAACTTCATGTTCTTTACTATTGTATGGTGGTTGTGAAAGGTTATTTCATAGTCCCGCAGCTGCCAATGCTGTAAATTATGCAGGCACCAAGAAGCATTAAGGTGAAATAAAAGCAATTTAAACTAAGGCTGACGTAATTCATGATAAACAGTCATTGGAAAATATTACAATGTTGTCTTTTTTGAGGGGGTTTAATCAGAAGAATGTGACCATATTCTGACACAAACCACTTCACTTTCCCATTGTATGGGAATGGGGGCCCTTCCCTGGCCATAAAGGTCTCCCTCGCTCACTGTCACTGCTGAGCCCCAGCTCCCCAGGGATGCCAGCGGGCCCAGAGTTCTGAGACACAGCTCCAGAGTCTGAGGAGGCCTGGTGGTCCAAGGGAGGCACAGAAACCAGGGGAACAGTCAAACGAGGATACGCTAATGAAGGCAAATGAGGCAATAGAGACGGCTCCAGAAATGAGAACACCTATGATGGACATGGCTCACAAATATGATGAGCACAGCCTGGATTATTTTTTGCTATGATCACAAAACATGATTTTGATAGCTGAATTGTAAAACCAGCCACCAAGGGGAAATCTTATGTAGAAGGAATTAGTAATGTACATCTACAATCGTTTATTGAACGGACACCAATGAAGCGGATGCGCGTGTAACAGATGACAGCACGCATGCTACGGGTTACATTTATCAGGCACAGAGGAACAGCTCACTTGCAAACCCTCGTTTGCTGGAACTACACACTAATTCTCTGCTGAACTCTGCCTGGTAAAACACGTAAACCCCACAATACCATCGCACAGTCACTAACCTAAAAAATAAAAAGAAGTTCTGGGCACACCCAGGCCCTTGACCCTGCCACGGGCACTCTCGAGAGAGGATCTGGACAGAGGATCTCCTGCTGTCCAGTGAGAGCCCCAAATCCAGAGCTACCCCAGCCCAGCCACACTGGGCACCCCAGGGTTCCCAGCCCTGACGTTTCTCAAGCAGGTGGGTCACGGCCCCACGCAGCCACTGCAGGCACATGGCGAAAGCCCCTGTCTCCAAGACCGCTACCCAAGGGCACCTGAAGAAGGAAGGAGCCACACAAATTCCCAAGTGCTCTCCCACGGGAGCAGTCCTCTCGCAGTGACACTGGTGGACGCCGCAGGCCTCTCGGGCAGCTCCCCTGCTCCTCTGGGCAGGGCTGACAGCCACGACCAGTCCCGGCTGAGAGGGGATGCCGGGGGAGCCCGAGGGAATGGGCAGAAGCAGCTTTTCAAGCAGTACCTGCCCTTCCACTCAGCATCTGCCGCCTTCCTGAGGGCAGCGGGAACACGCACCCCAAATAAAACCAGTATTCTCCATCAAGGAGTTTGGACTACACAGTGAAAAATAATCTATCTTACTACTTATCCTGGTTACAACTACAGCTGCTAGTGAAAATGCACTAAAAAACCAGAAAGGAGTAGAAGCAACAGCATTTGTTTCCCTTGAAGTTCTTGCAGACAGGAAGGTATTTTATCTTACTTTACTACACATTACTTATGTTCACTTAACAGCTTGCTGTTAACATTGGGTGAGATTCTGTCTTTGGTTAACTGGTGAAAACCTTGAGTAACAGCCAGAGAAGTGCATTGAGCTATGCCAGATTTACGCCACTAAGGAAGGCAGAATGTGACCCCTTATCAGTGCCTTTCTGCTTTGAGTATACAAATATTTTACGCATTTCAATGAGTGACAGAATGCAAAACTTGCAAATATTTATTTTTAGATGTATGGGGAAAAAGCAATTAGAGCTAAAAATGTTAAGAATGAAGAAATCACTTAACAGAAGCAATTATGTTGGGCACATAAACAGCTCTGCCTTCAGACATTTTATTCAAATGCTGCAGAGCACACTAGAAAATATCAATTGTTTAAAAAAACCCTCCAAATATTTTTTCACAACTGAAAAATCAGTCATTATAAACAACATCTGGGGATCGTTAATATCTTGCTCTACAGTTGAATTAACAAAATAAGAAAGAAATCTGACCAGAATCCAGAACATTTCCAGATTCATTTTCTCAAGCTAAAAGCTTGTGTTTGCAGAGGTGGAGTGGGAGGGAAGAGGAAATGTACATTTATCTATATTGTATATAGCACTATTATGCATTAATCACTACTTCCCCTCCAGCCATGTCCTGTTTTTGTTTTGAGAGACCTAAAATTTGAAATATTTAGCTAAGCCACCCTGCCCAAGACCTTGGAAAAAATTTACATATTTTTCAGACTGTTGGAGATGCCACTGTAAAGCTCCATCTAAGGCGCTCCCAGTATCCATGCTAATAAAAAGTCTCCATACTCCTCCTATTGCAGTTCTAAATGTTTTAAACATTCTAGTCTTTGCAGAGGAGCACTAACACCAATCCCACTCTAATATCACACCTGTATTAAAACAAAGAAGCCCAAAGCATTCATATGGAAACTTCAGGTTTTTCTGAATTTCACTGATATAAATTATCCTGAAGGCAGCCAAAACAGACAACAGCAATAATGCTGACACTTTATATCAGCTGAGAAACTTTAAAAAAAAACACCCAGTCAGCCCCAGTACAATTTTTGTACTGGAGCTAGTTTAAAAAGAAAAGCAAACTTTGACTCACAAATAAATTAAGTCACCAACAGGAAAACTGTATTTCATTTAGACTGAAAACATTCTTCCATCTTTTTTTTGTTTGTTTGTTTTAAAGACTCATTCCCTGCCAAGGTTTTGTTACGTTTTTCCCCCAAACAACTGATTTTATCTGTGAGTAACAAACTTCTGTAAACTAAGATGCATAATGAGAGCAAAGACCAAATTTCAGCTACACCAGGAGTAATGGTACCACTCTATACCCTGAAGTCACCAGCTTTCATGCCACAGAATTTTTCTGGCACATGACCCATCCCTAAAAAGTCCTTTCTCCTTCATAATGCTGCTATTCCATGGCTTCCCTGGCCAATGACAAGAAGGAGGGTAAGTCTTTCTGAAATTGTTGGCTCAGAAGCTCCAGCAGCTGGGAGGACTGGTAAATCACCCCTCATTCCCAACCACTCCCTGCCGGCCCTGGAAGTGAGACAAACTGCCTTCTTCATTGTTTTACAGGGAGAGATGAGCTGTTGAAGGTTTTGAGGTTTGCATTTTAATGCAGATAACTTTTCCCCTAGCAAGCAATATATTGTTAAGTTTGGTTTGGGGGATGGGGAGAGGAGATAAGTAGGGCCTGCAATGCCCTTTTGCATGGTTTTTTTTTTCAATGAGCAGTTTTCCTCTGCTTTGCTCATGTTATGGCCAAATGAAGATGGTTAATTTTTCAGAGAAAAAAATGTATTTATACCACAGTAGGTCGTAGTTCTCTCAGTTTTTGGTATGAAATGCTTCATAAAACAATTGGGTTTTACATGCAAACCCAAAACCTTCTTTTGGGCGTGAACATGTGTTTACAGTACTCCAGGGACTAAACAGATTTTTTAATGGCATATTGGACCCAGCATGCTGTAAAAATAACCTGTAATGATTTAAAATTTACCTAACAGATTTTGAAAATTGAGAAGAAATAAGGTATTCAGCCTTTGGATTCATCTTTAGCAGACAGGATTTATAACATTTATCTAGCAAAGCACCATGACAAACCCTTCTGTGTGAGATTTTCACCTGCTGAAGCTGATGGAGCTAAAACTCACCATCATCCAGACCACAGCTGGATCACAGAAGGATCCTGGCTCATCGATGCACCCTGGAAGCCACTCCATGCCACGGAGCTGGCACAAGCCTGGCAACTGAAGTCACCTTTTTTGGACAAGCAAACGCAGAGAACATGTGCTGCTCTAGCAACAAGTGCACACCGATTTATGCCCAGTGACCTTCAGATACACCTTCTGAACACTAACAGGCAGCTCTGCCCCTAGCTAGATCACTTTGGTCTATAATGAAAATTATTAGAAACTTAATTTTTTCATTCCGTCTCTCTTGCAGCACGTATGACCACACAGCAGATGCCAGTAAATGATATGCAATTACAAAAGTTATTCAGTAAGAGTAACCCCAGAGGCTGATAAATGAAAAAGATTCTGAAAAATGTCTCGAGTTGAAGAGAAATGAATTGCTCATTTTGATTGCTCATGTTCATTTCATTATCCACCTGGACTGCTTCACACTGGTGAGGACCTCTAATTGCTCTTATTTCAGGAGAGGGATTCGTGTGCAGTTTGACTGCAGTCATAGCCAGGAACCTGGGCTATGAAGACATCCAAGCACGGCGTATGTCTTCTGCTTTCTGAACAGAAGCAAGCCTATTTGCATTCTGGAGGGGAACCCTCCAAGGCAGTTGGATTAACTAATCAGTAGTTATATCAACAAGAATGGGAGCAGGAGGCTTCCCACTCACAGCAGTCTTTCCTCTGTAAATGTAGAGCAAGTCCTTACGTGGCAGGCTGCAAAGAAATACGCGCCAGTGTCTGAGCCTTCCAGCTGCTGAGCCCATTCCTCAGCAGCCCGCTTCTCCAGTGGCCCCCTAGATGGGATGCTGTGGCACACTGAACCAAACCAGAGGAGAATCAGAAAGAGGATCGTGCGAGAAAACTGGTCCTGAATATTCCTGTCCAAACCACTTGGGCGCATGCCACACAGGAATGGACGCACAGGGCGGAGGCAAGCCCAGGTAGCTGCGGGGCTGACAGCACCTGTGGAGCCCAGGCTGGAGCTGGAGGGGAAGCTTAGCACAGCCTGAACCTCAGAGGCTCTATGGAAACACAAAGCATCCATGCAGGACTCCCCAAAGCCTTGCTGCATCCCTTCCACTCCATGTGGGAGCTCACAGACAGCATCTACATGCATCTTCTGCTTTAAAAAGCACCGAAACATTATTTATTGTGAACAAAACTTAATTCTTCTTCCTCATTTCTGTTTTTTTTTTATTTTTGTTAAATCCTGCAGAAGAGGGAAAAATAGGCAAGGAGTACGAGAACAAGTCGGAGCTCAACAATTTTTTTTTTTTTGTTATAAATTTATAATGAAAGTAGAGAGAATAGTTCCCGGAAAAACGTTTTGGTCTGTTAAAACTGCCTAACAAGGACAACAGCTTACATGCTGGGGGTTCTTTGTAAAGGTGTTTCTAGCATCCCATTTGTGACATGCTGTGTCTGTTGCAAAATACTCCAACATACATAGAATGTGTAAGACTTGCCTCAAAAGCAATGCTTCTGAAGAAGACTTGGCATCCACATCAGAAACCAGTGCTCCAGTGCTTCCCACATAAAGACATCAGTGGAATGTATTTCCCAAATTTCATATTTGCTTTAGAGTAAGGAGAATGTCAGGTAAAAATGGTGAAAAACACACTCCTATCCTGCTCCTTCTGCACACTTACTTCATTTGCAAGGTAAGAGAGAGAAAACCTTCAAATTAAATGCGTCTGGATCTCCTCATAGACACCTTTCCAGAATTTTAGTCACCATTTTTGTAATCTGGTATTCCCTGAGATTTGACTGATAAATACCACTGCCTTAGAGTAATCTATTTATCTACTGTACCACTCTGCCTCTGTTTAGCCTTAGCAGTCATCACTTTCCACATGTGACATCAATCTACATGGTATCAATGTAAACTGTTTGTATAATGAAGCGTTGTACATTTTACTGTCCTGCCAGCAAAGAAAAGGATAAACTGGTAGGACAACTTGCCTGTTGTCTTCAACAAAGGTAGCATAATTGACAACACACATTTCGTAATACAGATATTGTACCACACACTGGCCAGTTTTTTCTTAAAACAGCAGGGCTTGCAAGTTTTACATCATAGTTTTCATAATAAAAATCTCATTGTAAACAATGTTTTTTAGAGATTTTTTTGCGGAAGGATTTTTTTTTTTCATAGGGATTTCTTTAAAATCTGCTTCTTTAAACAAACTAAATTTTAAATACATTTTATTAATTTCTATGGCTAAGATTTCTGTCTCTCTGGTTGATAATGAGATAATTGCCTAGCAAAGGTCAAGAGAATGGCATAGTTTGCTTTCAGAGGCTGAACAAAGCACTTGCTATGGTTCACTAAGCGTAGTCTCTGCATCACTCCACATCTCTTTGATTCATCTATCACTAATATTCCATGATACACTTGCATTATGGATCCAACAATTTCAACAAACCTGTAATCAAGGAATGACCCTGAATAAAACACTCCACAGAAAGCAGATGGTAGGCTCATCAAACGCCTTCAAGCCTAAAATAACCTTTCCCACATAAAAAGGAGAGTCAATTACAACTGAACTTTATATTCTGAGCTTGAGCTCAGAGTAAATAAAAACCAACACGATACTTCCAGGGCATTTAATTCATTTTTTTACCACCACCACCCCCTAAGAGCAACCAACACTTTTATTCATAGTTCATTCAAAGCCTGTAATGTTTTGTGTGAGTGTGAGCAGACTTGACAGTTTGGGCCTGATTCTGAAAAATCTTGACAGCACAAAACTAAAACTACTCCCAGCAGTCATGTGCTCCAGTGACACCACCACGTGAGTAAGGATCTCACCTGCCTTTTGGGAATGGAGTGGCAGAGCAGCAGAGGAGCACCACCTTACAAAATGCCCCAATGCCACCAGATGAATCAGGGCTTCTCTGCCGACACAACAATGCCTGAGCTGGGCACCAAGCTCAAAGTCAGTGTGCTCGAGTTCAGAAAAACAGGTAGATGACTCTCCCATCAGAAATGTTCCCTCTCATTCTCATTATTAGATTAATAATGTTTAAGAGCATCAACAGGATTTTTTTCTTTAAGAGACCATAGGAGCTTCCTTGCAGAGATGTGGGGGTCTTGCAAACAAAGGTGTACTCAACCACCATGCAGACTTTGCAAGCATTAGCCACAGAACTCATCCATCTGGTGATACAGGGGATAAAACTTAATTCTGTACACTGCTAAAGAAACTACACTGGACCCATTACTGGGTGTCTACACAACACACATTCCACCACATATTCAAAGCACATCTGCTGTCCTCGGGATGATCTGACACAAAAAACCCCGTGTGAAATCAGCTGGCTGCTATCAGGTGTCAAATCTTGCAGTCCCTTCCCCCAGCTGTAAGGGGCTGCATACTCCTTTAGCACTGCAGGGTACTCTCTATGCCTTTTGAATTAAGAGGTCAACTCCCAGAAGTAACTCTGCACTCATAAATTCAAGCTCCTAGCAGTGGCAAAGCCCACGTTGAACAAGCCCACATTCCAAGATGACCAGAAACAAACCAGCTACAGCTGACACTCATACAGGCCCCCGGGAAGCACGGCTGACGAGCGCTCTGCAACAGCAATGGGGCGTGCCAGGACTCTCTCCTATTCTGCACTTCTTAGCATATTCCAACTGAGATCACCAGTGGCTAGAAGCCTTAGAGAAGAAAGAGCATATTTGGTACTGAACGTTTCAATCATAAATAGCATTGGTTCACTAAAAAGCAATCACATCTTTGGAAATCAGTGGACGCTTAAAAGAAGAAAAATGTCTTTACTTGTGAGAAAGAAGAAAACAGATGTAATGGGACTTACCAAACTCATCACATATACTTTCGTTTTCTATTAGCGTAGGATGATCAAACGTATCCCGACAATAGAAGATTTGGGGGTTCTTGCTTGTTACTGCAATGCCTCCAAGGGCTAAAACAAACTGGTCTGTTAGTATTGAAGAGGGCTTGTCCTGAATGCGCTTTAACATGGAACGGTATCGACAGTACTGTGGGTAGCTGAGAATTAAAAGGTTTGAATCTTCGTCATCCTCACCTGGAAGAACAGAAAAAAATACTCTTAGTATATCAGAAAAATACAAAACAAGAGCTGTAACTCAAGTATTTCAGAAAAATTCTTTTTTTTATGAGTAAGTTTGTCTTTTCTTAAGACCCAGCTTTTATAGCACGGTGGGTCTGGAAAGGGAAAGAAAGGTTAAAAACAGAAATTTAAAGAAAGTTTATTAAAATAAGTTATTTTCTGCCTTCCTGTTCAGTTTCCCCATACTTACTCACAAGGACTACCTGGATGAGCAAGAAAACACTGCTCTGCAGAAGCTGGCCAAGGGCCTGAATCAAAGTGTTCCCCATACTGTGCCAATTTGGCTGCTTCAATAGAAATATTATCTGTAATTTTTACTCAGTTCCCCACATAGCTTTACTACACTCATGTTTACATCAGCTAACATCTTTAAAAATAATAATATACAAGCCTCAGAGCTACAGCTATTACCTCTCCTTTGAAGTACCTGATACTGGCAACTACCAAAGGACCTCTGGGCCAGGGAGGTGGGCTGATACGACCTGGTCACGGTTGCTAAACCCCAAGAGGTGGAAGCAACTTCCTTCACATTAACTGCAAACACGGCAGGACTCAATAAAACTCCTACAGAGCACAACAAGCAAATGAATTTTCAAACAGCTTGTGCTGCTGTGCTCAAAATATAAAGCAATCTAGACCTCAGAGCTTTCCATTCCTCCATGGTTTAGATTATATCACATATTAAGGTGGCAGATTTTGAAATATCACAATCAAGTGTCATCATATAACCAGAAGGAAACCTAAGCAGAAGAAAAAAACTCAACTTGGGACATAAACATGAGAAATTACTTATTTGAAGCTATGCAGCCAGTACTCAACAGCACTTCTTTTTATGCTCATTCATCTCCTCAGGTTTGTAACTGAACACAGCTTTCCAGGCATGCCAATGAAGACAAAGCAACAGAATTGACTTTACATTTTCTGTTGTACTCTGATTACTGAATAACTCATCTATTTCTTCTGCCAGAGACAAAAGGTCTACTATTTAATCCCATTACCAATACTGAAATCATCATTCTTACTCCTAAAGTGAAAATCACTTCAGACATTGAAAGAAAAGTCAGATCAGTTCTCCACAACTAAATATGATGGTACAACTCATCTAGATTCAAGTGAGGCAATGGAAATGTTGACACATAAAAGGCTAAATTTTAAGAAGTCTCTGGAAGCAGATATATCACCTAGAATGTCATCACTGCAGATGAATGCAACGCTGTAAAAAAAAAAAAATCAACACGACAGACGGACTTGTGAAGCACCGTCTTTACTAGCACAGCTCCTGAAAGTCATCACTTTTAAAAACTCAGAACTCTCACCACTATCCTGACATAGGTGAGGAGATAAAACTATTTGTGTTAAAAAAAAAAAAGAAAAAAGAAAAAAAACGAAGTAAGAGTAATACGTTTTGGTAAACAGCACTGACATTACTTTTCTAAGAAAATAAAATTGATGGCCTTAAAACCTCTTTTGGCCAATAAGGATGTGGTCATGCTTTTCTTTGTTTCAACAAGTATCCCATAAGCCTACACAACAGCACGACTGAGCCAATTGCTCCTGGGAATAAGGCTCTCTCTTCTTTATTAGGAAACTCTAAAAATCAGATCAGGAAAACTGTTCTAGGAATTAACAAGCACATGATCCGTCCTTTAGCTCCTTCGAGAGTTTCACGTACGCCCGCTTGACGGTTATTACTACTTTATACCTTTGTGTGGACAGCAGTGAGCTGAATCTGTTGATCTGACAGCACTTTTCTTATGCCAGGATGTGGTCAGCTTTTTAAACAGGGTGTATATAAATGTATGTCCCACGTGCCTTTGTAGTAAACCATTAGTTTCTAGACAAATGCGCTGCAAGTCCCTGCGCAGAATTACACAAACTTTGTACCCCTGACAACTGACGACTTAACTCAAACCCCCTGGCAGAAATTAAAACCAAGTTATTTTTACAGGATCACTTTCATACATGCTTGTGCAATTCCAAGGAGTACTTTGTGATGTATTTGTTTCCTTTCCTTTTTTACTCCGGGTTCAATAGATACATCTAAGAATGAACAAAGGCTGAATAAACTGAAAATTTGTTTAGTGAAAGACAAACACAGTGTTCCTGGAACAAAGATTTTTCCTCAACCACGCCCACAGGAGAAAAGAGAAATCAAAGCAGACCAATCCCTAATAAAATTCAAGTCCGAAGAAGAACTATTATCTGCTTTTATTAAAATCTCACACGTGCCATTTAATGGTGGACTTGGTGATTGCAAGTATTTTTCAGAAATATGATCAGAAAGAGTTTACTCTTAGAAGAAGCAAAGCTCAAAATGTGGATCACATTCCATTAAAATTAGGAAAAACAACATGACTTTGAAAAACATACAACTGAGATATTAGGAAACCAAGATGCTATTTCTGAGTTTCATTTTAGATTCAACAGACAGAACATGGTAAAAGATAATATCTACAGTATTCTGCTTGTGAGGCTCAACAGAAATTACTCTAATCCTATGCTTATATCATAATTGTGTGGTTTAATAACCCCCTCCAACGTCAAATTTTCATTTATTTTTATATTTCAGGGCTGAAAACAGAGAAACTGTAATTAGGAAGCAAGGTTTCACCCCTGCCTTCCGAGCACTGCCTATATCTGCAGAGATATAATCCAACAGTTCCCTTTGTAAGGGGTAAAGAGAGCTGGGATTTGGCACAGCCTGGCATTTATGTTGGATTACATGTTCTTCAAGTTGTCTTTGTAAGTAAGAGATGCATGAAATGCCAAACACAATGAATCTATGCAAGAACTGACTTTTCAAATCAGCACAACCATTTTTAATATGTAAGGCAAGACAATTAAATGCCCCAAAAGAAAAAAAAAAGCCTATTAAAAGGATGAATTCCTAACAAATCCATCTAGAGACAGAACTATTTACAGAGAGAGCAGAAAAAAAATCCCTGTAACATGCTTTTTGTTTTCTTGTTTCAGAAACATCAGCCTATAATGTTACTCCTAACTGCCATAATCTACCCTCAACATCAGTAAGCATTATTTCTCTTTAAAAAGACCTTCACACCAGGATTTTATAGAGCTTGATGGAAAAACTATGCATGTTCCTTCCTGTACCTAATTACCTCAACTGCAAAAGCTGCCAAGTATTTTGCCCTTTAGTTCTTTTAATCGTATTAGTGCAAATGCATTTGGATGCCAACAGAAACAAACATTTTAAGATTTTTGCTTAAAAGATTCCAAATATGTATGAGGCTGGTGCTATGAAAGCACACTCCACTTCTTCCCAGAAAGCACAGAGTTATTCTTGCAGAAGAAATATGAATTTGTGCCTCTTGTAAGACTAAATGTCTAGTTTCGACCCAATTTAAGTAAAATAATGTCAATATGAACCGCTCTCACAATGATTTATGCTACCTTCTGTTACTTTATTACATTAGACATTCCTTTCTCTAAGCTTTATACTTTTTGCCGTCCTCCTAGCAACCACATAAAGGCTGAGTACCAACTTTATGCACCTGGCACCCTTCCAGGCTCGACTGTTATTGATAATTATATTGAAGTTTCAATTTAATTGCTACTCTGTTGTGACACAGAATATTTTTTGTAATTAGGCTTTTCCCATTTTCTGTCCATTCATTTTTTGCATTTCTGAAAATTATTTTTTCGGCCTCTCCCCCCCCCCACCCCCAGCAAACACAAGCAAAAACAATGGTATAGATAAGAGTCTGTACATCTGTTACTATCATTAACAACTCAGTAATGTGAAGGGAAGAAAAAAAAAATTAAAGGGAAAAAAACAGTGAATATAATTTCTCAGAAGGTAAATTTCTTTTCAGTTTAAGTGTTCTTTTTCTTCTTACAGTTACTCAATGATTTCCTGTTCTAATTACAAGACATTATACAGAAAGTGATTTTTAAAAAGGAAATGTACCAGCACAGGAGGCTAAACAGAAACACTTGCTTGGTATGGTTTGAAATTGTAAACTTTTACATTTCTTATCAATTCTCTGCTCTACCTTTGTAAAATATATTCTACCACACATCTACCACTTTTTCTGAGGCAGTTAACACAAATGTATACATCAAAGGGGAAACACACTTGCAGTTAAACTGCACGCAAAGAAAAAAAAAAAATCAATTTTTTCCTCCTCCATGTAGCTGGTAAGTGTTGGAGTCAAGCCAAGCCTCAGAGTGGAAAATATTAAAAAGTACAAAAAGAAAAAAAAAAAAAAGCAGCAGGCTTGATTAAAAAGCAAAAGAAGAGATATTCAGTTCTTGATCTAAATGAATAAGCCACAAACTATTTCATAAAAACATACTGTGACGTAAATTACACATCAGTATTGCACTGTTGTGGTTATTTTGAGAAATGGCTTGTACTGTAAGTCAGCTGGTAAAACCCCACCCTTAATGATTTTGTAATTCTCCATACAGCAATCAACTGGAGCAGTCATGAAATTGCTAAGAAGGAAAACAGAGCTGTAGAGAATTTGTAATAAAAAGATAATGTACTTTTAACATAACAGAAGTAGGAGATTGGTTTTATTAACTAAAAAAACTACTTAAAAGGTCCCAGGCTTGCCATTTGTTTTGATAAATGTTGACACAGATCTTCGTAAGATAAGCAATGGAAGTATCAGGGGAACCAGATAAAATGGGACAAAGCTTTGGTGTGTGGGTAGCAAATTAAGCAAGGGAGCTATCTGGACTATAGAGAGAAAATGAAGGAAGTTGCAGGGTTCTGCCCATCAGGCTCCTCTCCCACACGGTGCCCTCGCTCCTCTGCCTTCTTCCATAGCCCTCCGTTACTAAGGGGGCCTCCCCGAGGATTCAGTATCGTGATTAGCTGATCATTGCTTGTATGCGCGGGCCACGCAGAGGCAATGGAGGAGGCACCTGGATGTCTGGAGGCACTGGTGTGCTGCTGAGTGAACACGGCTCTGACCCCCGTGATGGGAGGTCTCCTGACTATTTGCAGGGCAGTGTGTTCACTGACCTCCCAAGACCCTCCAGCTGTTAAGATCTAGTTCTCCTTCTCTTGTTCTATTCCTCTGGCAATGACTTTCTGCAGTATAGGCATGAGAACACAGGTGTAGATGAAGCAAAGGTGTGTAGCTCACGGTTCAAAACCAGTATCTGCAGGTCACACAGGCTCTACACAGCTCAGAGCCGCCTGCTTTAATAAAAACCCAAAGAAAGAGAGCACAGTTTTCAGCAGACAGAAATGAACTTGCCACACAACAACCTAAAACCCCTGAATCTTTCAAAAGGTCCAAAGGCAACAGCAACAGTGGAACAATGAATGAATAACCACAGAGAGGAATAAGAAACTGGGTCTTTATGACCTCAAAACCTTTAAGAGGAATCTTTAAGAGGAGTGATGCAATGGGAACACCTTCCCATATCACAGTCCAGCTACAACCTGCCAAACACCTCCAAACTACCAAGATAATTGCAGGTGGCCAAGCAGCAATGGCAGTCATCCCCTGCACCTCTGGGGACTCCTGTGGGGGAAAGGATAGCTCTCCCAGAGGAATAACCTTCATGGGAGGATTATGCCTGGCTCCTGCCTGACCGCGTCTCACGCTGAATTCTTCGCACAGACACAAGGCTAAGAACCACAGCAGGAATCCACGCCCCACAGCAGGAATCTGGGGTGGACCGGGAGCAACAGCTGAGGAGTTCAGGTAGCTGCACCATTGTCACAAGGCATGCTCCAGCACACCAATCCACCCTCCCTCCTGTGGTTAGGAAAGACTTCTCAAAAGCAGTTCTTCCAATCCACTCTGCCTTTTCATTCCCACGGTCTTCATTCCCGCTAGTAAAGACACTTGGTGTGCCTTAGCGAATTAATCACAAGACCTAAAAATATTAATCTAAGAATCATATTTCTTTCACAGATAAATGCAAATAGAGTAATGATTTAGCCACATGAGATGGGACAGGAAATCTGTGGTTTTGGTTTTAAATAAATTTGGGTAAATTATTGACACAACGGGGATACCTCTTTGTTGGCAGGACCCGTGCTACTCATCCTTGCTTTGAGAATCCCCCTCTATTTGAATGCTAATGCAATCAAGAACAAAGGCAATGTGTTGCAGGATACGACGAACACAGTGATTACATTTATGTTTACCAGATAATGATGGTGTTAACAAGTTGCCTGTAATTCTGACACGGACGTTTGCCTGCCTGATTCTGCTTTTAAACTGATCAAAAGGCAAAAGTCATTTCTGCCAATAGTAAGAATAAAATGTACAGCCTTTCTGCATGTGTCAGATATTTCTCCCCTTTTAAGGAGGAGACAGAGCTAATTCTCAGAATTTCATGCCACTTCCCCAGCCCTCTGTTTTCTGTCACAGTGCCAGCAGAGCATCAGCCTTTCAAAGAATTCCTAAGCTTAGTTTAACATTTGAAAGAAAGAGAATACTTACAAATCTACTGGAGATTGAAACTACTGTTCAACTGAACAGCAATACAGTCATCAAAAAAAAGAAAAAAAAGACAGCATCATCTAATACTTACTTAAAGCACAATGGCTGAAAAACATTTTACACTCAGTTATTTAGACCAGAGTCGTTCTACTTAATGGGGACAAACCAAAGTATGTTGATTGACGACTGACAGTATGTCCATATAATCAAATATTCTGCAATATTATCTCACTAAATCACTCAAAATTCAAATCCTAAATCCAATTTTTGAAGAAGACAAAAGAAATTTAATATGAAAAAGTCTCCAACCAGGTATTCCACATCCTTTTTCAGATCCTAATTCTATATTCAGCTCCTCATAACTGCAGCTCCAAGCTTGCACTCCCAGGATCCTCCTGCACCTCAGGAAGTGCCTCATAAACCTTATGAGGTGTTTCTAGACTCAAAAGAAGAGTGACTGACACTCATCATTTCCAGCTTTTATATAACCCTTCCATCCACAGGCCTCAAACTGCTTTATGGAGATGAGTAAAAATTATTATTCCCATTACACAGAGAGAGAAACTGAGACAGAGAGAGCTTAAAGGATTTATTCTACAGCATCAAGCAATTTAGCGTGTAAGGGAGAGAGCAAAGAGGCCAGGCAGAAATTCTTGTTGGGAAATTTCTGGGTAAGTGAGAGATCCTTAAGTTTCCTCAGAAGGGAAGTGACTGTCTGTGGTTGCCCCAGCCAGCCTGCCTGCCTCCACCAGAGATGTGGCATGGACCAGGTGGCTCTGTGCTGAGCCTTGTCTCTTAGCACAACCATCTTCCCTGTCCTGCACAATTCCAGTCACTCCTGCATTCTATTCAGCTGCTGCCCAGCCGGGATTATCTTCCCTTTCACGAAGGGTCTGCAGAGCAGCAGTTCACCCTCCTCCAGAAGGCAGGTGACTGCCGTGACAACAGCTGGAGGAACCTGAGAAAAGCAAGCTGACACTGGGGACGTGGCTGCGAAATCGCCTCCCTGCCTCCCAAAATTTCCTTCTCTCCGACTCAGGTCACAAGCATGGACCAGCCCCATGTCCAAACAGCCATGGACAGCTACAGAAAACTGCACTGGGTATAAAAGGTTTTTAAACTGCCCTATTAGCTTTCTAAAGCAGATGGAGATGGGGGGAAGGGGGAGATTGACTGTAGAAGGGAGCACATGCTGCCTGTCCTCTTGAATGTTCTGGGTCATGCGGACCATTCAGGTTGAATGTGCATCAGCTTTAAAACAAGTATTTATCCTGGTTGTCGTGGTTACTGATAAGCAGCTTCAATTCTGCTGATAACAAAAAGAAGAAAGAATTAAAAAGGGGAGGGGAGCTGAAAACATAATTTGGTAATATGACGAAGCCAACAAGAGGAATTAAATCACATTAAACAAGCCAATTGTACTGTAAATGGCTCTACCTCTGTATTTGCTTTTAAATCATCTAAGGCTCTAACATGGCAGCTGCTTCAGTTTTAACAAACAAACAGTAAAAATCCCTTTTAATAACGAAAGAAAATAATGATATACTTTGCTTTAGCTGAATTCAAACATAATTTAATTTTCCCCGAGGTGAGATTTGCACAGGGAACAATCAGATAATAAGCGTTATCATTCTCACAGACAAAACTGAACCAGCACTTTGCAATTCAAAGTGCTATTTAATGCACTGTTTTCAGCAATCTCTGAACACCATCCAACATACCACTGAACTACACTTCAGTACTTACACATAACCCCCGTCCTGAGCATGGGGGTTACGCTATGAACACAAGTACTACAGCTGAGGCTGAAGTCATACATTCCCTACAGAACCTTTATGAGGGGAGGTCATCTTCACATCCACTAACTTTCCCTATGACACCTTCTCATCCTCTGTATTATTATTATTATTATTATTATTACTATTTTTGTGATCATGTGTCTTGGTCCCCCTTTCTGTAGCACTGTAGAGAGAAAATACTGGAGAATGAAAAACTCTTCTCTGGTGGAGAAACACGCAACTAGAGTCCCTGGCAAGAGAGTGGCACACATTTTACGGTACCATTGGAACAACGATCTCAAAAATGTAACAGATTCCCCAACTCAGTGGTCAGGATTGAACCGTTTGTTCCCCAAGATATTCTCCGGACTGATGAATTTTAATCTCATGGTCTCTATCTGTCTCCTGTGCTGAAGAAGCCCATGACAAATCCATACTTGTGTGGCACTGAAAAACTGAAAAGAAGTGGAAAGTCGCTGAGAGTTAAACTGAGTTACTGGGTTTAATATCAGACTAACCAGGTCTCCTGTCATCTCCTCTCTCTTTCACCTCTGCACACCATTCAAACATAAATGACAGACAAGGAAACGCAGCCCTACTTATAAGGGGACTGATTCATCACCTCTTCCTTGCGGCAGAATCAACCGCCTTCATTTTCCATGCACCCAGAAGTATGAGTCAAAAGCCTTATTTTGGTGTCTCACATGGGGCTCTTTCATTATCATTCTGAAAATTCGGAGGAACTGCGCCCTCCTCGAAATAGCAGCGGCAGAAGCTGCCGGTCCCAGAGCTGCGACACGAGGGGTGGAGGGTGGAAATGGTCCAGTGATTTAAACAGTCAAGCCCTGCTTTTGACGTTTATGCCCTCTTTGAAACCCTTAATGAAGTAACAACCCCGTTAATTCTTGCAGGGTATTTAATACACATAAAAACTGCATTATCTACTGTTTACAATTTACTACACACAAGCACTATCTGGCTCTGTATAAAAATAACAAGCTCACTGTAACCCTCCCCTCCCTAACCATACTGCTGATTTCTTTGACACATGGAGAAGTGAGAATAATTACATTTTACTGTGTGCGTCTCATTACACTGATTTAAGTAAGATTTCCAAAGCTGTAAAAATATGCTTTTCAATTTCATTTGTTTCTAGCATTTCACTATGAAGACAGTTTGTAAAGCCTTCAAAAATCATCATCAATATAGACAAAAATTGTACCCTGCTCATGTGGACATTTGACAGAGGGATAATAGGGTCTAGAAACACCACAGTCAGATGTTGCTTTTCTGTTTAATGTTTCCTTCTGTGCCAAACATAATATAACAGACAAGTGTTAGAGAGACATGCAGGGGGGAGTCTGAATAGAGAGCTTTAAAAGAGGTCCTTAATAGAGAAGCTGTATGCTTAGTCTTCAACAATATTCAATAGCAATTTATTTGCAGCCATTTTCTCATGTAACCTTTCACACGGGAGCAGATAAGATAGAGCACAACACAATTTGTCAACTGCCAGATATGAACAAAAGAAACCATTTTTAATAAGCTTCAGTGGCCCCTTGTATTTGTTTTGCAACATGTTAATAACTTTTTTGGAAGCCAATCAAAGACAAGAAGAGAAAAAGAAGTCAAGCTGGGAAACAAAAACCACAGTTTAAGAATTTTACAGATAAACTCGTTTTATCATCTGCAGTGTAATAACGCTTAAACCCAGAAGTGGCACAGAATTGGAATTAGAAATACAATGCCGTTTCTTTTTAAAAAAACGAGCAATTACAAAAATTCTAGTGTCATATATACTTTTCCCAGAATTTGCCGTCCTCTAGCTCATCCCAATGGAGCACATAACTGTTCCCCAAAAGAACCTTACTCAGATTCTCCTTCCCACTGAAGAGATCAAACTCACCATGAAGACTATGAGGAAAGGCCAGATAGGAGCTGCCAAATTCCAGGCCGCTGACCCAACTACCCTGTACCACGCTTCCCCAGCTACCTGGAAACCCTCACCTCCTAACTGAACTTATGTTGCACCAAATAACCCCCAAACTCCGAGAAACAACATGTAGCCTTTCAATGTAGCTTTAAAAGCTGTTACAGGCATATGAGTAAGTCTGTAGTTGCTCATAAGTCTGTGGCTGCCCATTTAATCCTATTCTGCATTACAACAAAGTCAACTGGAGCTGAAAAAGAGTAATAGGAAGGTCTAAAAGAAAAGGGAGCTAACTTACACCCCTGTCTAGGATACAAGGACCAAAAACTGAGTAATACACAGTGTAAGACAAAGCAACTGTGCTGAAATTCAGCAATGCCAGGGCCTTCCTGTGTCACCAAGGTCGTATCACTAGGTATTCCTGGGGAAAAGCTTCATTTCTATGGCAAAATAATTAGTTGCAGGTGTGTGAGAGCCTGTGGGACAATTGCTCCTGATCCCTTCCTGCAGGCACAAGAGGAGAGGCAGAGAACCTCCTCAAAATGGTATCTACTGATACCTGTGCAAAAATGTTTTGGCAGGATTGAGGTTCAACAATGGGCCCAAACGCTCATATGAGCCCTCAGTCCCATTTTTAAGTTAGGGGCCTTCTGGTACTGAAGAAAAACCAGAAAGCACCAAAATCCCAGCAACATACGGTGAAAAAGCTGATGAAGTGTTAAGTAATTTCATTAACATTATTAAAATAGAGAAAATTCCCATGGAAAATTTCACACAGGCTTTCCCATCTCATTGCAAATTACTCATGACCTGAGAGACGCGTGAGGAGCAAATGGAGAGAAATAAAGCTTCTCTCCAGGTAATTTGGACCGAGTCCTAGTCTCACTGGTAGAAAGATCAGGCTTGTGGGCTTCAGTGAGAACAGGGCTGGGTTCTTTGAACTAGATTATTATGGCATCTCTAAGAGAGGTACAAAAGTATACAGTGAGAGAAGACGCATCCGAGAACAAAAGAAGCTGCCGGTCAGATGACAACCCTCCTTGTTATGATGATGAAAAGGCTCCCAGACTTCAGCAGACACACACCTGCAGTTTAGGATCCTATACCCAAAATTAGATTTTGCCTTCTAAGGACTTTGCAAAGGAGTCTGTTATCCAGTGAAGGGAGAGTATAAGCATTTGCTCTTCAAGAAAGAAGAATGGCTTTGTGAATAGGAAAGGGCTCCCTGTGATGGGAACGTACCTACCCAGCCCCATGCTCCTCCTGAGAACTAAAACAGGATTTCTCTTCCTCTTCTGCAGGACCAGGAAACCATCCTTGGAAAAAAGGAGAAGCCCTGCTACCGGAATTATCGGAAAAGGCCTCAGGTGGAGGCAGGGTGAGAAAGGATTTCAGGACAAGTTATGCCTATGAGCTTAGGAGAACAAGCAAGTATCCTCCCACTCTTTTCTCTAGGCAAACTCTCTTTCCAAGTTTTCAGTGCAAGCATTAAGTCTCCAGTGAACCTGACTATGAAGGGCTCAGCAGAACCCTGCCAATCCTCCAGGAACACCAGGCAGCTTGTGCTCTGCTCCCGACGGGCTTTGGTCCCACACCCAGGAGAAAGAAAGGAAGGCTCCCAAGTAAGAAACAATCCTAACACACTATCTGCTAGTCTGGAACCTGGTCTAATAATAGATAGCATTGCCTATTTCAAAGCACTTAATGAACGCTAATTAGTCCTCAGGGTATTCCTATGAGGCAGGTAGACAGATAAGTATTATTTCCCCTGTTTTACATATGAAATAACCTCATCAGAGATGTTCTGACTTGCTTAAGGCCACCGAATGAGTCACTGAGCTCAGCACTCAGCAGGTCCTGACTCCCAGACCCGTGCTCAGACCTCTCAGCCATATCGCTTTCACAAGCGCAAATCTTCATTTCAAATGTGGAAAGGAAAGATCAAGGAGGGGTAATATCACTGAGAAAAAATGTCCACTGGGAAAGCAGCTCCCATAACAACAAAACAGAGCTATCTATCTACTGAATGCTAGATACCAAATCTAGAACGAGGAAAGAGACGAAAAGCACAGGCACAAAATTGCATGAATTTTTATTATATATTCTATTCAAGCAGTCAGAGCTGTTTATTGTGGTTCGTAACCATCACTAATGTCAGTTTAACAGCTTCACACTCCTAATTTCTCGAATGGTCAAAGCCCACAGTCCTGGCTGCACACAATCTATATGCTCAGCACATACACGTAAGTTACGTTCACGTGCCCACACACACGAAGTTACACTGAGGTGTTGTTTCACATTGGAAACCTTTGTGACTTCAGACATCCTGGGTAGGCAGGAACATTATCAGTGGGTTTTGTGTCTCTTTGGGAAAGAGCAGCAAAGGGTTCAGCCACCATTTGCAAGCAGCCAGAGCTCACAAGACACCAGACATTACATGGCATTACATTCTTCCATCACCAGGCTGCTTCATCACTCACTAACTCCTCTCAACCAGTGCAGACAGAGCTGAGCAGAAGATGCCCTAAACTTTTAACACTCCAAATCTAGAAAACGTTTTCCGCATTCCTGAATGCGCCTTTCAATGACTTCCTCCCTTTCAGCCCGCAGCTCCATATCCCACAGACACGCAATTAAATGAAGCAGGGTCCTTGAAAAAGGGAATGCAGTGTAGCAGTCCCCCAGAACATTCACCAATTGTTTGTGCTAAAAATAATAATTTTGCTTCTGTGAGATTCAAGGACCAATCTCCAGGCTAGGCAAAACATTACTTCTTTTTCAGAGGGGGGAAAAAAAAAATTATTTATACAGTGCATTACCAATCTCAAATGGTGATGTTTAAACACAAGTTTGATGAACTATATGCAGCATAATACAGCTGCTTTGCATTATGATTCCTTTATTTATAGACCACAGCAAATTAATAACTCAAAAATGTTGTTCCAGGCAAAGTAATGGACACACAATAAAACTATTCATTTCCTCAAAGGTCACTCCAGGAGAAACATACATTGTTTCAAAGCCTACCAACAATGCTATTGTTCCAAAGAAAAGTGAAAATATATAATGAGCAGTTAGTGCATATATCTGCAGTGGAGACCCTGGGCTAATTTAAAGTGCAATCTTAAGGCAATCAATCATACTCTAAAATTACTTCATTTTCCAAACTGTTTACACTTTTTAAGTTACAAATCCACTTTCTGCTATTTCAACTCACGATTTACAGCTACAGATTTAGCCTGCCTTGGCTTGCTGCCAAACTCTAGTCATGAGGGAGCTAATGATCTGAACAGATCAGTGTTTTATAATGGAGAAAAGCGCATGTAAATTTCCAGCATGTCTGCAAGTAATCAAGGCATGCTGACTATAAATGAGGCTGCCTCACATTTATTTTAGGAGAAATATCTTAAAGCCCCACTTTTTATCCAGGCCAACAACAACAACAAAAAAGAAAAAGGAAAAAAAAAAAGAATCCTTTAAAAAGGTACTCCAAGATTATTCCAAATGATTCTAAATGAAACTGCTAGGCAAACAGTATGTTAAAGAATAGTACAATAGCTAATTTCCTTTAGTGTTTCTACCTCTAACCAGATCATATCCTTATCATGGCAAGCTGGAACATTAAACTCTCTAGTCCATGGAATCAAAACACAAGAGTGCTTCATATTACATTATAGAAAAATGAGCCATTCCCTACAAACAAGGTCAGATTTCTGGAATGCCAAAGGTCTACATTTAAACAGAGATGGGAGGAGGGGAGGTTTTGCTCACTCCACTTGCTAAAAAACAGTGGGAAACTAGACTAGCAATTCAAATTTGTTTTAATAGTTAAAATGGTAGAGGGAGAGCAAGAAGTCTCCTCAGAATTGGTACTTAAATTAAGTATGATCTTTATTGTTTCATTACAGTGGCATAGCCAAATAATGACTGTGTTACTGTACAAATAATGCCGGATCCTCATTTTCTAGTGGAAATAATTACTCTATTCTATCATTTTCTGCTTATCATCAACCTACACCCCCTTCCTGTGTAGGCAATGGGTTGTGGTATGTTTGGGGCTAGACTAAAAAAAGTTTCAGATTTTCTCCTGTTTTTAAAGGCCATACCACGGAGGCATATTTTGACTCAAAAGTGGCTTTAAGAATGGAGCTATAAATATTCTTTTGTTGTACTTCATGAAATTCAATCCATCATGATGGATATTTCTGTTGTAACATTATTACATGCCTAAATTCAATTGTATAATTGGATAGGGCCAGAAACAATAAGCTGGCATTGCTTTGTTTCGGCATACTACAGATTTAAAATACCTGTAATCATAAATCAACATAATTATTTGAAGTTCTGTCACGAAGCAGAACAGGAAAAGAAAAACTAAAATAAACTAGCTGCTAAAGAATTTCATTTTACTTTCTCGAGACTGAATTTTTTTACTGGCTTTGAGTCTTACCACTACAACTGGGAAAGTCTTTTCTCCTTTCCAGTTGCCTTGAAAGGCACCTCCTCCACAAAGATTTTGCTTTCTTACAGCTTTCCAACACAACTGGCAGAGCTCCACTGAGGAATCCCGCAATTCCACGGCATGATGGACAGGCCTGCATTGCAGCCACTGGGACCAGGGTAACAGGGAGCCAGGCTGAGAGAGACAAAGCAACCCGAGCTCTCCACAGCCAGACAAATGCCTGGTGTGACAGGGGCCATCACTGCTAGGGCAGTCTGTCCTGCTAGAAGCTCTAGGGGGAGACAGCTGAAGTCCCTCCCTGCAGTGGAGGCAAAGCAAACTGAGCATTTTTTGTCCCACCACGTTTAGGTATTTTGCTACTTTATCCACACAAAATAATTTACTAACTCCTCCCCAACTTCTCTGCACTTCTTACCTCACCACTCTCAGGAACAAAACTAACGGACCCTTTCTTCTCTTTTTCTACCCCTAGCACACATAAGTGAGAACTGGGGAGCAGCTTCGATGGACGGCCCCTGGACGTGGAGACTGTTTGCTGCTTGTTGGTTTATTTTTAATTACTGCTGAGCAACTGCCATTGGGAGTTGGCCCTAGGGAGATCACTGCCCAGCTAAGGCAGAAGACCAAGCGGATGTGAGCACACATGTAGGAAAACACCAGGAGTTGCTTTGGGATGGACTGCATCGTGTTACTGGAAGAGTCAAAAGCACTGATGGTGGCTGAAGAGTTTCTTCCCTCCCCTCACCTACAGTTATGCAACCATTTTCCAAATCTCATCTCCACCTATCCTCCAGCCATGCAGAGCTTCATGCTTATGGGAGGCACTGGGCTACAGCATGACTGAAGTTAATATTAAAACATGGATTCCTTCTACAGCCTCCCTTAAAAAAAAAAACACATTGCATTCACAGAGAGGGAGGTCCCCCAACAGTCTCCTTGTTCTGTTTGTCTTGCTGCTATTACAGTTTTTTTAAAAACTCTTTTTCTTCCTTCTTTCTCTTTTGATCTTTGTAGGTCTCGAACTATGTATTTTATTACTTCTGATACTTACGTGAAGAATGTTAAGCTTTTCAAAAATACACTCTTGGCCAAGTGCTTTATGGGTACTGGAGCAGCAGCATATACAGTTGCACGTACACACACAAAGAGATATGTGCAGTTTCACTGGAGATGACTGTGTAGTCATCAGCATATGTCTGTGTAATCACCCTCTGTGTGTACACACACAATTACTGTAACATGATTAAAAAACTTACTTTCTCAAATTCTCAACTTTTACTCTTGCACACTGTGACATCAAATTGGAGAAGTAGCTGAAAACAGTAAGACCTGGATTTCCTTGGTCAAAGAATACATGAAAAAAAAATATCTTTCTCTTTCAGTATATCTGAAAGAAGCAAAAAAGGGTGAACAAACAGATCTGTGAGGGAAAGGCAAGTCAACTCCAGCTCAGCAAAAATTTCTAAGATAAAAAAACAACATAAATAAAAGGAGGAGATATAAATAGGTGATGTGAACAATTCTTGAGAACAAAAAAGCATTTGATATCATCTGAGTTGGTGTCACAGGGTGGTTATTAACTGGCATAAACACGCATTTTCAGTCCCACTGAGTCACCCAGAAAAGCTGGCTCTCAAATAATGAAGCTGATGGAGCCTGACATCCAGTTCTACTTTTCTTTACTCCAACTTGGAACTGTTGCACAATTACGATAGGGTACATCAGGATCCGATAAACAGAACTGAAAAAGGGAAAGAAAACAATTTTTTCCCCTACAAGTCAGGTTCAGTGCTTTTGCCTATTAAAGTAACCAAATATGTTTCTCTCTGAAATCAAAGCCAAAAGGCAGCATGCCAGACACAGTTAACAGATAAATCAATGTTCCTGAAGGGCAGGCTTTTTTGTTTTGGGGGGTTTCTGCCTGACAACAATCTTGTGGCGAGCAAACAGAACACCCACCACACATCTTGTCAATATACTCACATGAAACAGGGAAGGAAATGCAAATACTTTTGAAGATCTAGGCACTGTTTGGAAAAACTTCATGTTCTAACCTCCCTGTCAAAGGTCATGGTTCTCATAACCATGAAGTCTGCAGCTATTGTAAAGCCCACCTCATATAACGTGTAATTGCAGCTAATTTATCACTAAGGTCATTGCATACTATCTGGGAGTTTGTAAACAAGAATGAATCACAGATTTCATTTCTGTGTCCCTTTCAAACTGAAAGACCTAACAGTTTCCTGCTCCAACATACAAAATAGTATTGCTTCTATAAACCTACTCAGGTCACCTTGCCAGCAGTTTCCATTTAATTAAACTGACAGCAAAACAGGGCCTTTGCTAATGTGATCCAGACCAGTTTGCCTTCAATGTAAATTCTCAGGCATGAAATTACATCTGAAACAGATACAATAATCCATGTATATCTTAGTCATGAGTTTAATCTATACTAAAATAACATTTTCTTTGTCCATATTGAAGTCTGGTTTAGAATTCAGTGATCTTTTCTTCTTTGCACAGTTGAAGTTCAGGGACTTATTCAACTTCCATTCACCTTACAGTCAATTCTGAATTTTCTTCTCATCTGTAATTTACACATTCATTGTTGGTTTCTAGGTCATGGGTAGCAAAATGATCTCACATGTGAGAAACCAGATTCAGGACCTACTTCAAACTTTCACTTTCTGGAAATGAGATAGACTGGTAGCACTATAAAAGTAGTTCACAGCCACTTAAAGCAGTCTGAGTTGCCTTAAGCTAACAGGCCGCCCTTTCACACAGATCCTTGATCAACTGGCTGTAAAGCAGAAAACTGATGAGATTTATAGGTACCTTCAATAAAATGGAGGTGGGGTTGTTTATTTGTTTAATGACCCATAACACTTCACTCTCATCTAATCATTCTCATCAGTACTCAACTGATGCAGTAATTCCTACAATACCCAGGAAGAACAGAATATGTGAAAGAATAGTTACTGCACAGTAGCCACAGTGCTCATGACAAGCAACTGAATAAACTGCAGAGTGCATTTATACCAGATGCAAGTGAGATGGGAATTTCTAAGTGGTTGCCAAGCATTTTGTTCCTGGCCCATGAGCTGCTCCTCCTGCACCAGCATGAGGACAAGCTTAAGGATGCTGAACGCCCCTTGCAATTCAAGCCTACAATATCAGAGGGTTTGAAAAAAAGGAAGGGATGGTATCCAGAAAGAAAAATCTGGAAAAGTCGCAATTAGTAGGGAAAGGGCAAATAACCAATCTTTCTTACTAAAGCCAGAGTGTGCCACAGTAAGGTCTTCAGTGTGACCATCTCTGGCAGTTAAACAATGACTGAAATAATGCTCTCCCAAACTCCCAAATTACAGTCAAGTCTAGCAACAGTACTGGAGAAGCTGCTCTTTTGGCTGTTCTGTGGATTCCAGACACCGGAAGAGCACATCACCCGAGCTCTGCTGCACTGGGTCTCCAGGCTCAATAGGAATTACACAGCATTTAGCCAGCAATACAGAATGGTAAACCGGGACATTAACTGAGACACTATGGCAGGAAGGCCTGAGATTCAGAGTGCCTAGCAGTGACTGTCACCTCAACATTCTGATCCTGGAAAGGAAAAATCAACTCTATTGCATGCAACTTCACTTCTGATACCAGCCGTGTAGGTTAACTACTTGAAAAGAAAAGCTTGAAGCCATTCTGAAGGCAGATTCTGGCTGAAGTTTTAGCACTAAATGAAAACTGAGGATCCACTCTGGTATAAATCTGGTCTCCGTGTTCAGGCTATCACACACAAGAGAGTTTCCTGCCTTTGGAAGTCAGCAATCATTGGCATGGACCTGGAGTCACTTCACCAGGTGAAAGGGAATGCTCCTCCAAGGAGCCTTGTTTCCTGCTTTGATTTGGGCAATGTGGCTAGTGAACTGACTGAGAAATGGACATTTTGAGAAATTCTTATGGATAGTTGGGGCAAAGATCTCAAGGAGGCACACACAGAATTGTCACACACACAATCCACAGAGACATGCTCTGAGGGAAAAGAAGCACAATGGAAACTGGAATCCCATTTTTTCTATGAGTGCCATCCCATTCTGTCATGTCTTGATAACCTTCAGTGATGAAGACGAAGTGCCCTGCCAGCCCCACTTAGGAGAGCCTAGGGCACTCCTTGCACCACCTGTAACAAGGGCTTGTTTCCTGAGAGCTTGTGCTGCAGCTGGAGGTGCTACAACCATAAGAAGCAGAAGTGACAAAACCACTGTAATAACTAGAGAAAACTGAACCACAGTTTATTTTCCAAGTTTCTACCCACCCAAACAAACATTTGCAAAACTTTTGTTACTTGCCCAACTAAAAACATCTGCTGCTCAAAACGTGTTACATGACTAAGTAGGAAATCTGCCACATGCCCACCAAGGTATAAACAATGCTTTCAGTATGTTTTTACAGCCTGGACAATGTAATTTCCAAGCACTGTTGGCACAATCTTCCTCTTCATATAAGAACTTTAATCGTATTGTTCTCCTAGAAAGTAGAAAATTAAGTGCTTCCTTAAGAAAACCAGCCATACACTAAGCAGTCTGATATTCTTGGGGAAAAAAGAGAAAATTTAATTTTGCAGCAGAAGACAATGGTGAGACATTAACATGATCAAAAATCATTACAAGTCCTTCTGGCAACTGCTTTTCTGCTTCACTGTTCATGAAAGTCTCCGTTTTAGAACACTTAACAAGTATTCTCAGACTAAATGCACATAAACCTTTCCTTATTAGATTGACTTGATCTACAAGGTGATGAGGGAAAAAGGGTCTGACAGAGGACAGCAGCCTCTCTCCATCTCTGGTTGCTAAGAATTAGCTCCCTGTGCTTCCCTACGCCACCAGGAATGGCAAAGAGGTACTGCTTTGTGCAAACACCATACACAACTGGCCAGAGATGAGGGAATCGCTTTTCAGGTTTACTTACATGGATTTGCTGATATATCTGATCAGTCACAGTCTCTCAAATAGGCAGAGAAACTACTAATAGTTTTTTCTGCAGAGGGTGAAAAATGCTCCTATTCCATTTGTGCAAATATGCTGGGCTCATATTATCAAACACATGAATTCCTGTCCACACTCTCTCCGTCTCCCCTGCAGACCCTGCCATCAAAACAGCAGGGAAAAAATTGGCCTCATTTCCTGTACATTTCATATAGACCTAAACATTCTTAAGTATGTTGTCAGGGAATATATTTTAAAGCTGCTATGCTCACATCTGATCTCCTACTCTATGCTTTTAAGATATTAAATAGGCTTTACCCAATAAATCAAATGTTTTGTGCCTTAGAATCACATGGTATCTGAAGTTACCAAAGCCTAAATCCTGCACCATTTGCATTCACTATATGCAAGTCAGAGGGCCCAGGTCTGGGAAAAAAAAAAAGTAAAACATGAACACCAACCCCCCCAGCAGAGAATGCTAACAAAAATCCCAGTGGTAAGGTAGAGAATCTGCCCTTACTGCTGCCTCCAAGCATCCTCACACCCCCGCTCCTATCCAGCTTTGCACCACCTCCTTCTCACTCCATCACGAGAGGATCCAAGCTGGAAGTCACGGTGGAGGCACAGCCTCAGCACTCACGTTCTCAGTGTCCCAGGCTAGTCCGAAACCTACAGAAATGAGCACCGACCTTGCAAAACCCAAGTGGGATGATTATCCTAGAGGAGCTTTCCTGTTGAGGGCTCTAACAGCTGGGTAGGAAAAACAAAACAACCTACTCTCAAAAGTTTTTCACAAAGGCAGACAGGGTCTGATTTCCCTGCCTCTCACACTGCTGCAGGGTGTTTCTGAACACCACAGCAGCAAGCCTAAGCCAGTGCTGTAGCATGGAAGAGCTACCACAAGAAAGAGAAACGCTCTCCCTACCTGAGCTGGAAGGCTCCTCCACAGGAAGAGCAGCACGGGCAGCTGAGGGGGCTGAGCACCTCCCAAGGGACAAGGCCACTGCCTTCATTCAGACTGACCGGTCCACCCAGACACCAGGAGCCTCCCACACACCAAGCTACAGCATCTAATCTTTGATGTTTTACAATAGCACAAAGACAACATACAAAACGCATTCAAGAAACATTGTGGGAAACGTGCCAGCATTTTAAGGAACGTTCCCTTTGGACGCGAAGCCTTTTTTAGCCAAACCGCTACGATTTTGTTTCAGTGACTCATCCGAATGGATTCTGGATTAAGGTTTAAAAATGGGATATTTTCTCTTCAGCTCCTAGGTTCACCTCAAGACATGTGAATGAAAAAATAGCAGTAAGAATATTAGGCTGGACTTACATTCACCAACAGACACTAAATAGGGATCTACTAAATTTGTCAAGCTTAGCTGAAGTTACAAATATATAATTCTGAAAATGCAATTCCTCCTAAAGTCAGGCTGGGCAAGGATAAAACTATAAAAAGACACTTTGCCCCTAAAGATTGTAAGAAGCTAATCATTAGCGTGCTGTTTGTAGTGGTTACCTTTTTATTACATTATTATGATTTTTTTTCTGAATAAATCATTATTCTGATCTATTTTTCCTTGGCAGGGACCTGGATTCCCATTTCTACCACAAAGAGAACAAAAAAGCACCCACTGTCTTTAGGCAGTGTTTTTAAAGACAAAGACACTTGCCAGATTAAAACCAAACAGACAAATAAAGCATACATAAATTTGTGTTTGACTACTGTTGGGCATCTGGAAAGGCACACATTTTCTCTGGAAAATTTTTCCAGTTTTTCATACAAATGACAGTAAAATACGTACCCAGTAGCAAACTGGGAGAACTAAATTTAAAATGCACTTTCAGACCACTCGCACTTTTTTCTTTTTAACTTCTCTTTTCCAAGGCGAGAGGGGAGGAGGGAGCTTGTACCAATGTTTTGAAGTACTGTAAGTTCTTTTGCCTTTTAACAGAAATATGTAAACAAGGTGTATGACTGTAGGGTAATGTTCCAGTCACAAAGCATTCAAGAGCCAGAGTGAAGCTATTTAAAGAATGGAGTATTCAATTCCTGAGGCCAGATGCTAGTATAAATATGAAACTATGTTCACACTGCAGATTAAATTATTTTTAGTTTCTGCGTTTGAACTGCCAAAATTATTTGGGTTGGTTTATTTATTTTTTTTTACTGTACCACAGTACTTACAGGGCCACATTTTTATGTATCTGAACAGAGGATTAAAAACACAAGTGTAAAAGGACTTTTCAATCTATTTTTTCTGTGCAACAAGACTGGAAGTGTGTAGTGACAAACACTGTCACAAGTAAGGGTCATTCAGGCAGTAAGAAAACTAAAAATAAAGATGGAGCTGAAGTATTTGAGATTCTTGAAACAGATTTTTATAGTAACTTCTCATTTAATTTTTGATCCCACAAAGCTTTTAATTTGGAAACAGTGTGAAAGAGAATTGGAGATTGTGGTTTCACAATAATTAAAGAGAAAAACATGCATTAAGATTGCATTATACCCTGTCAACTGGGTTTGCCACAAGAGCTCACACAGATATTGCAAAGAATATCAAGTTAAAGTCACTAGTAATTAAGAAAAACAAATGATCAATAATCCCATGACCTTGCCATAGCAAAAACATAGCTGAATTCAAGAGAGAAAGACAATGAAATAAACTGGCAGTGATCAAAGCAAAGCGAGGTTCTGTGACTAGCTGGGTGAGGACCTATCACTGATACACTGAAGCCTACAAATCACCTACAAGGCTGCCAAGAACAATCCTCTTGCTGATGACCACTCCACTGCTGCTATT
Source organism: Tichodroma muraria (assembly GCA_013390105.1). Classification (NCBI taxonomy): domain Eukaryota; kingdom Metazoa; phylum Chordata; class Aves; order Passeriformes; family Sittidae; genus Tichodroma; species Tichodroma muraria. Next base: position 22,783 of record WAAG01050161.1, on the reverse strand, counting down.
TTTTTTTGATCCTGTAATTATTTTCTCTTTGTTTCATCAGGTGACAAGGATGGAAGGTCCAGGATATATCTCAGGGAAGTGATTCATTTACTGATAGAGGATGGTCTACCAAGACCCAAAAAGTAAAACCAGAAAGGAACCACACGGAAGGACATAGATGAAGCCACAGACCCTTCCCACTGTGAATACCACAAATGCCCCCCTGGCAGGCCTGGATGTACAGCCAGGAGAGGGATGAGCAGAAAGACTGCAGCTTGGTCAGTCAAGAGACTTCCTGCAACACTAAGGAATGTGGAATTACTGAGCAGACTTGCTCTTGCTCTCAGCAGACTGAGCAGACTTGGTCTCTTTCAATTACCCCACTGAACATGTGTATTTTGCCAATGACACAATTATGAGAAGGATGAGGCCAGTAACATGGCACAGCTGGATGGGGGGACATGATGGGAGGGGAAGGGCTCCTGTGGCACCGGGCTGTAATCCACTGTAATATTGGGATGTGTGAACAACACCAAATACTTGAGGAGAGTGACACCACCCCAACTCAGCAAGGCAGGGGACACCAGGCTCAATTACAAGCAGGTGACGTGGGACATGCTGAAAGCTGAACATGCTCTTGAATACCACGTCAGGTTCAGCCCCAGTTCCTAATTAACTGTTTTTATCAGGTATGGATCTGGTATCGCAACAATAAAGCCTCCTTTCGGAGGACAGGCTGACTAGCCTGCACTTAAAATAAACCTGGGACCAGAACATCAGGGCTTTGGTTGTTTTGTTTCTCAGCAATAAAAAGTGAAAAAAATGAAGCTGTGGATAAAATGTTCAGGAACACAGCAGCAACTTTGTCATCCTGTACCTACATTCCCTTCACTAGCCTTGATCACAGGAGCGGAACAGGACGTGGGGGAACTTGGAGGAGGATGAGAGTGAATGTTTCCCACCTTTTTCTTAAATGAGATATTTGATATAGGATCCTTGAATTGTGTGGGGATCTATTCCACTCATGACACACATGCATAACACCCGCTGGCACTAATGGGAATGACGAACGTGTTGTGAGAGAATTGCCCCCTAAAACTGCATGAGTGTGAACAAGGTTGTAAATATATCTCAAGGTGCTGGTAACATTAGAAACCAGCCTAGCGAATTTCTCATGGTTTATTATGACATCACCAAATCCCCTCTATGTATTTATAGCCTTGTAATTCACAATTATTCTGGGTCCATAAATGTTTTTGGCATCTGAATGTAGAACTGATACTATTATTTCACATACTATGGTACTGTCCGTGAATGCTAAATTTATTCCAGCACAGACTCCTGGAGTTCATTCATCAGATATTTTATGCTACTGTTCTTTTAATGATTCATTTATCCCTAGTAATATTTGTATTCTGAAGTGTGGCGTCTCCAGCCGACAGCACAATTCAGCTCTGCTGAATTATCTTTTTCTTTCACAGCATAACAAAGTAGAGCACAGTCAAATTGAAGATGGCCTTTAGTACACTGTCAGAACAATACTGCTTACCAAGCATATCCAGACACATTTCTCAAACCACATGTAATGCTCTGGCTGCCAACATGCTCATAAAGTCATTAACCGGCATCTTAAAATGAGGGTGTGATACATATATTTAAATGTTTAGGAAAATCAAATGTGGGCTCTCCTAGAAGCTTATTTTGAATTTCAGCTCCTACATATATCAACAGTGCACAGATGTAAAAATTCACCTTGATTTTTCACAAGCTGCTAAAATATACTCCTGCTAAAATCATACACATTACCTAGCACTAACAAAAGCTTCTTTATACCTTTAACTATTTGCTCTTCACAATGCTACAGAGCAAGACAGACCTAAGCTGAAGGTTTACAGTGCTGAGGATTCATTTTTACAAGCAAATTATTATTAGTAGAAAAATTAAGGAGGAACTTACTTTCCATGGTACAGATTTTACTAAATGAAGTAAATAAAGGTTATGCCACAAGGTTCACTAATACAAAACCTACCCAGTAAGTTACAATTCATGCTGTTACAGTTTTTAAATACATGCTTTCTTTATCACCCACTCCCACAAACCGCACTCCAATTTATACACACACTAGGTTTAACTGTTCCCTTCCCAAACACCTTCATCTACCAATGCTCTCATCACACAAGGATCACCAAGCCAGCAAAGACAAGCACAACCCAAATTAACCAAAAGGGATTAAGCAGTCAGAATTGATACCGAGAGTCTTAAAACTCAGTTGACAAAGGCAAAGCTGCCAGAACCACAGTCTTCTCCTGTGTACCCACAGAGCCCCTCTTGGCACTCACAAAGTGAGTAAATCACAAAGGTGATACACAGTGCTGGAGGAGACCCCTGGGCTGGGAAGGCACATTTGCTACTGCCCACTCAGCTGCTGTAGCCAAGCCCCTTCCCACAATCTTGTCCAACAACTTCCTTTTATTTCTAGTGTTCCCACCTCCCACTTTCCCTTGCTTGTCCAAGCAAAGGCCCACCCTGGCAAGCTGAGGGGCCATCACCTGCTGTTGCTGAGACCTCCATAAATGCTGACATAGCCGTTCACTGACAGCTTTTGCTCCTGTGGGCCTCTGTCCTACCAAATGATTTCACAAAAAGAAAAGGAATAAAAAGCAAGTCTCCACCTTCAAGTTCAGATGCACAAAGGATGCCCTCTCCATGACACAAGACAGGTCATCTATAAGACGATGAATATTGTATCCCAGAGAAGAAGTACCAGCTTTTCTGTAACAGCACAGTCAGAACCAGACTAGGACACTTAGGAAAACAGATAATGAGAAGCCAGACACATCATACTGGGCCTATAAAGAAAGGGCCAGTTGCCTTTCTGGGCATGGAGTAATTAAGAGCAACTCAAGAAGACAGGGAAGGGAGGTGGTAAATAAATTTGGCCTGGCTTTTCTCCTTCTCCCTACATGGGAAATGACACCCAGATCTAGCCATGGTATCAACAGCACCTGCAGGAGAGCCTGAGCATCTCAGCACAGCCACACAGGTCACAAGCCAGCATGATTCATGGGCTGGTATGAAGACAGCTCTGGCTTGATTAACGGAGCACTTGGAGTCAAAGATGACTGCAGGACTCTAAGTCCTGGGCTCCACCAGGACAGAATTACAGCACAGGAAAGCAGCCAGGCAGGAAAAAGAGGATGTCCTTGGGGCCCACCCAACTATACCACAACATTACATAGGTGTTGGGTTTACGTATCTTGGTACTCAGCGAATTTTTGGCTGGCTGTGTGGAAAGATATAATGCAGGAAAAAGGCATCAGTGATCTATGAGGGATCACCACATTCAATCAGCAACCATGGCACACAGAGGAGACCACTGATCACCTCGCTTCACGGTGCTGGGCAAAGGAAGTGCAGCAACACAAAACAATACACATTCCAAACTTGGACCCCTGGGACCCAGAAACAATACGGGCAAGAATGGAAGATAGAGGGAAGGCTGGGGAGGAAAACAGCACCCTCTAAACCAATGATTAAAAAAAAAAAAAAAAAACAAAANAGAAAAAAAAAAGAAACAAAATAGAAAAAAGCATACACTGAGATAGATTCAGAACACAGCAGCACTGCACCAGGACACACACGTTTCCAGTTACTGGAACAAAAACCCATGGCCAGTAAGAATTAAATGCAAGATCCAACAGTGACTAGAAGGGAAAAAATCCTGGAGAGCAGACACATGTGGGTTATTACACAGCCTGGCAAGGTCAATCCCGGTGCTAAAAACAGACAAAAATAAAAAAAGCCATCAAACATTTTTAAAGGGACACTGTTCCACACTGGCTGCTTTGACACTGTCTGTGAATGGTCCTTATTTTTTTATCTACTTAATTTGTAATTATGTAGGCTATCCTGTTCCAGCCAGAGGCTACAACAAAACTCTTACTGATGGTGCAAACTGTGGCAACTTCGAGTTTAAGAGAACGCGGGGCAGTTCTCTAGCTTCACAGGCAGTAAAATTTAACTCTTCCTCCTCTTGGTTTGCAGCAGTGAATCCTTCTCTGATGTTCTGAATAGACCAGAACTGCAAATGGCTATGCTCTACATGAACGGCAAGTGCCCTGTCACACCAACAGGTAACTGAAAATGCTGACACAGTGACAACTGCTATCAGCACAATTCTGATAATCATGTTAGCTTGTTCCTGCTGCAGGAACAGGGTGGGTGTGAACAGCCACTGTGAGTTAGGGGCTACCAAGAGGGAAGTTACCTGGGATTTTGTTTACATTTCTTGGCATACCTTCTACATTTCAAAGAACAAAGCAGTCACGTCCTCAATTTCCAGGGGTGATGCTCTCACCCCCTTTTTATAAAAGCTGAAAGGTAGGTAAAAGCTTGATAAGAAATCCAAAACTCTTCGATAAGGCATGCTTGAAGTTTGATGTGTGCGGAGTTAAAACTCCTTTTGAGAATCACAAATAGATGAGGCTCAGTACAATCCAGTGGTGAGTGAAAGGCTTCCACAGCCAGTGCTACATATTAAAATATGTACAGACAGTTTTTGTCACCCTCATACGCTTCCTTTGTAATGAAGTAGGCTCTCCCCAGGGAAAGGAAGAAATTAACAGCACTTAAAACATCCCCGCACTGATCAGGCAAACAGGTGGCCTCAAGGATAGACAACCTTGGAAGCACCCCACCAACTTCCCTCCAAGGAAGCAGAGGAAGGTGCAGAGGAGAGCAGCAGGGGCTCAAGACAGAGGGGCAACTGAGGAGGGAGAGCCCCAAAATGCTACTGAAGATAGGGTTATCTCCAGGACTGAATTACTGGAAGTACACTGCAATACGTTTCAGCACTTAAAAGGCAGCCAACAACTAAAGCCAACAAGCCAACACGTATTTGTTAAACCAACTGGATGACCAATAATAAAACAAATATTTATCTCTGTTTGTCTGCTCAGCACCTCAGGTTATCTCTGATCCCAAACATGTTAACACCAAAGGTAAGCAGTAATTAAACCAAAAGAAGGTGTTGAACCGAACGAAGCCTTCCTGCTCCACAGCCTCTCTGAACAGTCATCCCAGGAGAGCTTCCTCCAGAGCCTGCTGATGTTCTTGTGCTGCTGCAGTAGTGCTGGCATGTGCTATAAGCTGCACAAACACAGAAGAAAAAGCCAGGCCACAGCCTCTTTTTTTCCCAAGGGAGCCGTCCTTCTCCATTCAGGCTCCATGGAGCACAACAGACAAGTCATGTAATAGCCTCATCTATGGCAAAAGAACTGTTATCAATTGGGCTGGTTAAAATGAGTTAGAGAGGTCACTCTGACCCACAAGACAAAAAACAACATATGGTGCACAAGGCCAAAGAAGGGAAAACGGGATAATGGGACACTTACAGGAGCTTTATCAAGATCAGAATGGCATTCAGCTAGGGCAGTGGGGACAGGAAGGCACAAGAAGAGGCAAAGAGTGCAGAGAGAGAAGAATGGGAGGGGAAGAGAGGCATGACTTAGGCATGAAGTATGCAAGTAGGTTGTACTCTAAATAGTTAACAATTAGTTGGTCAGAAAATTATTGCATCAAGTTAAGCCAGGTGAGCCTGAACTAAGCAGCACACGACAAACAATGAAAAAGGAGTCAGCGTGACAAACAATGAAAAAGGAGTCAGCGTCCGATCAGAAGTCACCTCAAGTGTCTGAACACGCTACAGCTGCAGATTATCAGTTTTGATAATGTCACAGTTTGACTACATTATAACTTGATAATCTTCACCTGGTGAAGTCACACCTGCTGGAAGGCCACTGGCAAGTGAAATCAGAAGGGCCATGCAACAGCCCAGTGCCCACTAGGGCCGGTAATTGTGTGGTTGGCACCCTTCGAAAAGACAGCTCATCCCTGCTCTGCCTATCCTCCCAAATTCACTCCAGCCTGCTGTGGATCGGTCAATCTGTGTGGCAACACAAGATCCAGCAGGGAACCGCAATCTTCCAAGTGAAGATATGCAAATTATGAGACTGGTGAAGATGAGAAAATGAGAGGGTGACCCAGTCCTGCAGCATCCAGCTCTGCCCAGCAAGCTCCTCTGGAGAGTTCAAAGGAGCTTCTTCAAGAGAAGTAGGAAACAACTGCTGGAAAACCACCTACAGACTAAAAAAGCATGACTGCTAGAATACACACCTCAGCCAGGAGCAGTAGTGGACTTCCCTGGGTTTCACAGGGAACAATGATCCAGGTTTTATACCCTCAAATGCATGACTGGGGAATAAAAGACAGAAAAGGACTGATTGCTAGATCTACTTTGGGTTTCCCCTCCCTGGACCTGAATAAACAAGGAGTGCATGCAGCAAAGCCCCTTCAGTTCACCAGAACTTGCTCATCCCATTACTGACACTGTCAGTGCAGGAACCTTAGCCGCCCATTTCGGCATGATACGCACAGAGGATGGATAAAAGGAGTGGCAATGCCAGCTTGGGGACCAAACCCAGACCTCTGCCATGACACAGCCAGAGGGTTGCAGACTGCCTGGCTGGGGCAGCAGCTCCCACTTGCCTGGCCCAGCATAGGCACAGGGACAATTTGTTCCACGGCTAAACCCAGGCAGCTCCGCAGCCCAGCCTAACCCAAACCAACAGAGCTGGTGAGCACTAAATTCAGTCATTTTTCCCTTAGTCTCTTCTCTCAATTTCAGCTCTCACTCCTCTATCTTTTATTTCTTTTTCTAAAGACACATTTAGAGATGAAACCATTCATAACTGCCTATCCACAGACAGTTTGTGGCAGCATAATTGACAATGAGTCTGCTGCAAAAATGAAAATGCTGTTTTAATAACCTTGGCCTAAAATACATTCTGTTGTATGCCTCAAAGGGTTTCAATAAAAAGTCAACCTGTAGAGACATATTTTCTTGGCTTAAACAACAATCCAAAGCATATAAATGTAGTCCAACTATAATGACATATTTATAGGCCAATAAAGCTTACACTGCAGCTTTCATACTTCACTTAAAGGAAGTCTGTAAGAAGCAATGTTATATAAAATAATTTGAATTTTTTTCGAACTATAGCCCAAGGAATACAAATATGCAACTTTGCCATATTTAAACGATAGTGTTTACATTGCTTGGTTGTTAAACATTTTGTAAAATAAAATAATTCCTCATTTGGTGACTTCCCACTGGTTTACCAAATATGGGTATACAAGTCCATTTATTACAAAGAAAAATTCCCTAAATAATTCTAAAGACAAAAATAAATAACTAGCAGCCTCAGTAGTGAACGATTTTATCAGACCAATTCTTCTGGAAAAACAGGTTCTCATGTTCATTATGAATAATACATTCCTGAGCAACTCTATTTTTATATGCTGCATTGTTGTTACTCTTTATTTTTCCTCAACATTTGAAAGAAATATTCAGAAAGCTATAAATAGTCTTAAAACATAAACTGCTAGCATTCAGTATTGACATATTTGTAGAAAGGGACAGAATGTATAACATAAATATCTCAACAGACAGAAAGAAGTAATTCTTAAAAATCATTTTTCAGGCTGAAATCTTGAAGCTCACACAAAAAAATGCTATTGTGAGATCTTTTATTTAATACAGTCCTAAGGAAAAGTTCTGCATAATTTACTAGTGATAAAAACAACAGCATTTCACAGAAAAAAAACCAAACAACATTTTCTGCAGAAAAGAAAGACAAAGAGGAAAAAAAAAGAAGGAAAAAAAAAGAGAAAAGAGGGGAAAGAGAACAAAAGAGAAGAAAGAGAGAACAAAAAAAGGAGACAGAACTACCTTGCTTGAATTAAGAGTCAACTTTCAGTTATAGGTTCACGGTTTCTACAGGTTGTGGATTAACCAGGTGTTGCCTTAGTTTTGGCTAAGCAAGTGCCACTGACACACATGGCACAAGGTGTTCACTGCTCACACGAGGCCTGACTTTGCCTGGTTGTTGTTTGAAGCTGCCCTGCTCCCAGCAGCAATGTGTTTAAATAAGTACGTTTGCACAGTGACACTTCTCTGGTTCTACATCAGCCATGTTTTCATTTCATCCGGGTTATTTCACTCCTCAACACTCCTGCACGGTGTCCGAAAACTGATTTTGTTTCTTCTGTAAAGCTTTTTTTGAGCTCTCTGGTAGGGATATAATTTCCTATTAGCTTCTAGAACTTGATTCAAAAACATTTAGTAGGAAAAGCTGCAGAATCTACTCACTTTTACGGGATTTTTCTGTAATGGAAACACGCAATTTCACAGGAAAAAAATGGGTCCAGGAGATCATGTTGTTTATCTAGGCCTTTTTAACACCTGGTTCAGCAACTTCCTCATCTATAGCCAGGGTTAAAACACCAGCATCACATGAGGGACCTTTGCGTGACAGTGCACTGTGCTCCTTTTACAGTACACAATTCCTGTTTTAAGAGGAAAGACTACCCCATCCCATTGTGCTGCAGAAGTTATTGCTAATAAATCTTTTGATCACTGCAGCTGAGCACTGCTCTGTTGGCAAGACTCAGTATTGGAAAAGGTCTGTGGGCACATGTCCTAACAGGCAGTAAAGCTGCCATTTGAGAGCAGAGAAGAGACACCACCAGCAGCTCAAACGCCTCGGACACCGCACATCATGCTCCTGCCTTTGCCTCCAGCTAGGGACAATGACAACTCCCAGAGCAATGTCAACCCTGACCAACCACTCAGAATGAGAGAAGTAAATCTTCTTCGTCTCGTGGGTGCTAAACGCCATAGATGAGACAAACACCAGAGCTCGTGGACTGCCTGCAGGACACCAGCTAGGGCTGCTCCACAAGCTTCCAACATCACCACTTCTCTGAGTCTTTGCGTCAGATCCAGGAAGCAAAATATGATTAAATTCTTGGCTCTTTCAAATGGTAAAAAAAATCATCTCAATACTAGATTTAGGAAATTTCTTTTGATTCCCTTAATAGGCTAGATCAATTGTCTGTAATTATGTGTCTAGTCAGCTATAGGTCTTTATGAACCTTTGGTTTCACTCCTGTCAGCCCGTCATTATGAAGATAAAGGCAGTCATAACCAAACAGTAGCCAAAATTCCCTTTTCTCCTAAAAAAAAACCCCGAAAGAAACAATAAAGCCAGAGCCACCAACTGAAAATGAGCAACATCAGAATGTGGGGTTATCAAAATTATACCATATAGTTTGCATTCCATGAGCATTTTCAGCATAACCCCTACTTTGAAAGGCTTAACATGCAACTATAAGCTTTGGGCTTAAAGATAATTTTCTCTGGCTCCTAGGGTAGATAATAGCAATATCATAACTTACCACAAGGGGTTTTTTGTTTGTTGAAAACAAAAACAAGAAAACATTAGCACACAAAAGTTCTGTCTGAAAAACATTAAGATTCTTCTGACACAACAAACAAATGCAAATAAATGTAGTGCGTCAAGAAGATACCAGAGCAATAGCAGAGAAAATTACTGCATGTAATTATGAACTAGAAGAAAGCACAGAGAGAAAGAATTGTATGGTTTATTTTTTCCCCGGACATGTAATGAAAAATAAGATCAACTTGCAATTGTACTTTAATCTTCCAACCTACATAGCTAATGGTAAAATGTGAGATTGACAAAATCACTTCACCATTTGATACGATCAGAAAAATGAGATGCAGAAGATAAATCTTCCAAGACAGATCTTCAGCTTCATGTAACTTGGCTTCAATGCCAACCCAGTCATGACACTATAAAGCTGAACTTGGCCCTGCACTCCTGTTCACATAGATACAAAAGCATGCCCTCTAATGTATCAGGCTTAGCTTTTAATTTCTTACCTTTTCACATATTATGGCCTAAACCTGATGCTCTTCAAACATGGAATATTTCTTAAAAATTTGGCAGAAGAGAGCAATGTCCCTGGTATGCACTTCAAAGTGCATCTCTGACAGCTGTTACACATCCAAGGTCCTAATACCATAAACAGGCACGTTTGCCAACAGGAGACCCATCTCCCTTGGACCTGGGAACCCACAACAGGTATTATAGGTGTGAGTGCCTGTGCAACAAAGCAGTCCCACAGCTGCAAGCCTGTCTGCAACCATCCAAAGTAGCAGAGCTACCAACTCCCTTTCTGAAAACAAAGAGGGGAAAAAAGCACAGGTCTACGTGTGGAGACAACAGCGGGGTGCTCGCAGAGCCCTGTAACAAAATAAAGCCGACAAGGAAACACGGTGGAAGGGACACATCCCTACTGAACGAGATTCAGAGGCACGGCAAGCACCAGGAGCACCTGTGAGTTTTTGGAAGATGGGACAGGAGAAGTGAAAGGCCTTTGCGCATCCCTGCCTGTCACAGGAGGCCTGAGGAGGACATGTCAGCCTCCTCTCCCCGCAGCGTGCAGCTCTGACCTGATCCCCCAGCCTGCAGAGCCCCAGGGTGAGCCTGTGACAATTATGCCTATGCTCATACTCAGGGTTTGAGCTCGTAGCGCTCGGGGCCATATAGACAGGTATCTCAGTGTTGCCCCACACCAGTCTGCAAGGAGCTCGAGATGAGCTCACTACCACCACTCATCCCACACAGGTATCTCATCGCCACACCTCTGCCCCAGGCTCAGACATACCTTGGGAATCTGCAATGGCATGGCAGGATCAGGCTCATCTGTCTTTAAAATACACTCTCCCACAGGCCCCTTCCCACAAGAGAAAGCAAGGGATACTCACCAAGGTCAGCCTTTTCCTTCAGAATATCTTTGAAGTTCAAGCCACTGTTCAGGGTGGATTGTCTGTATCTTGTCAAGGCCTCTTTCTGCCCATTCTTCCCCACATCCATGGGCTGGACTGGCTCAGCCCGGAAACCACACTTCCACTTGGAGAAATCGGACTGTGCCCATTTTGCCAAGTCCTCAAGCTTCACAGTAACTTTTTCTGAAACAGCAATAACTTCATCCTGCAAGAAGTGATCAGATGAAAATACAACATGTCACTCTGGGCTCCCCGATGACTGAGAAACCAGTAATATCTTCCTGCACTGACTCCTGCAAAAGCCTATCTTGCTGCAGGCTGAGTAATTTTTCTGTATCACAGAATAGCTAGCGCTTAATTTATTCCTCTTGCCACGTAAGTGGAAATATTAGTTGTTTACTTGAAGCAAATATACACGATCTAAAGACAATTTCTAGGACGAGGGCAATGATCCTAAAAGGCATTTGAAATGCAGGTTGCCAAATCACATTCTGTATAACTCAAAGCCTTGAGGGAAAGTTTGCTTTTTAGGTGCAATTAGCTGCAAATGTAAAAATTCATGGCTGGATGACTAATGGTTATAGTTAGTCCTGAAATAAATGGACTAAGTAAATCTTAGATTCTTGGAACTCTGACTCACCAGAAAATTCCTATGTTTATGGTACGTTTTCCCTTGGCTTATACACAAATATTGAATTTAACTTTTGTCCTTCAAATTAAATAAAACTGTGATGTAATCCCAAAAGAAATACTACATAAATGTGCTTCCCACCAAAAGAAACTTGCACATTCTCATGTTTCTTAAAACCTTTTTCAAGATCAGAACCGTAATTTTTTTTCCCATTCTAAAACATACATTCTAAGAAGAGCACTTAAACTAAGTTTAGCCTCCAGAACATACACTCAAATTAAACAGTGCTAATTGGTGGATTTTAACCTTCCAGGAAACAATCAGCTCCTCTCAGTCATGATGAATAAGCAGAATATTTTACAGCTGACTCCAGTGAGCAAGGGATCAAGAAAGCCTCAAAAAATAAACAAACAAACACACATATCCAGCAAGATAGACTCCAGATTTTTTGGTTAAAACAGCAGAAATAATTCATGTTGTAATGAGAGCTGGCTGTACACCACACCTTGCACACCACACATTTCTAATACTAAATAAGGTTACAGGATCTTGAAATAAATAAACCAAAATCCAATTTTTCTCTCAAATAAACGTAAGTATTTGCAAAGGGGAGAGAAATTCTTTGAGTTATTAAACAAAGGGAAAAGCACAATTGATTCTGTCTGTGTGTTTTTTTTGTCCACTGAACACATTCCTCAGGAAATAAAATACTGCTCAATGGAAAAAAAAAAAAAAGCTTTATTGTGACAAGTTGCATACAATACAAACCCTGAAGTAATTCTAGTAAAAAAACCCAGATCTGATATTCCACTCTTCCTTATATAATACAGAACTGTTTTATAAGCAGGCACCTTCATTACATTTAGTGCAATAACAAATATTTGGTCAGAAGTGAACAGCATGTTTATATGCTAAGCAAGCCTGTAATAAAATATTTTCCTTTATCGCTGCACAGCATAAGAGCCTCCACCAAACAACAAACAATAACAGTGATGCTTTAAATCTCTGTTTATGACAAATGTCAATACTTTGTAAACAAGCACTGGGTACTACAAAGTAGAATTTCAATGGATGGTTTCACCCAATTTCATTACACCATCCACTTGAAATAAAAAAGCCGCAGTTGCTATGCATTTTATAGCTATTACATGGTGATTATTAAATGTCAGGATGGAAAAAAGATAATACATATATATAAATATCAGCCTGCCTGCAGACAGTCTCAGCAATCTCTGGATGAAGTCCTTTCTTAGGATGTTGAATACCATCACCAGCTACTACACAATTTCTAATATTCCATACCAAAGAAATCTACTTAGCAGCAGTTTANAAACAAAAAAAATATACTTAGCAAAAATTTAAAAAAAAAAAAAAAAAAAAAAACAACAAAAACCTGACTTGGAGATCAGACATGCTTCTGGTTAAAATATTATTTTCCAAATAGCTCTCATGATCAAATGATTATGATTTCAATTACTAGTTTCTTCATATCCTTTCCAAGAACTGGTATGACTAATTTTGGCTGGCATACAAAGTAAGCTGAGCAGACAATTTATTAACCAAAAGAAAAGTACAATCACTATTACATCATCAATGAATAAACTTGTTTTTGAGAATACAACCTTCACAAACACGTACATGATGTGTACACAGGAGGAAAAAACACCGGATTAAACAAACAAACAAACAACCCAACAAACAAACAAACAAAAAAATATGAAAGAAAAGAAGACAAAAAGCCCTACTGTACCAAGGGTGCAGCGATACTGGCGCACTCTGTCCAGGCTGTCATGGAGGAGGAACTGCAGAGGCAGGGGCAGGGGACCTTTTGGGGAGCTGGGGAAAGCACACCTCAGCCGTGAGTTTCCTGTGGCAGCAGCACCTCCAGCCACAGGAACACGGGGAGTTCAGCATCCCCACACTGATGTGAGGGGCCAGGGAAAGAAAGACACAGCAAAAAGATCACTCTGTGTCCCCCTCAGTCCTCTGCAAAATGCCACCAAGGCTCCAAATACAGCCACAGAGTGCAAAAGGGTGCCCAGGACGGCACCAGGCAGCAGCCCAGCACAAATACAAAACACAGAAGGAGCCCATGCTGTCCCTGTGCTGTGACAAGGGCTGCGGGCTAAACCTCCCTCCACAGCTGATGGCCCCTTGTCAGGGTCACCCGGTCACCTCCACACCACCTTTGTCCCCAAGGACAGCTGGTCACCCCTGCAGCAGCTACGTCCCTAAGGGTGCCAGGCTGCCCCCCAAATTCCTGTCCCTACAGGTGCCAGGCTGGCCTCCAAGTTCTTGTCCTCCCTTGTCCACCCAGCAATCGCCACAGCGGCGCCAGGGAAACGCGGCCTAGTTCCCTCTTGGGTGGGAAATGGCCAAACTGCCGGAGCTGTTTCAGAGCCTGCCTTGGGTGGCCCTGCCCGTAACACAGCAGGACCGGACACACCTGATCCCTTCCCTCACTACTCACTCTTGAACCCAATCCACACTGAACTGTCCACATTCTTCCCAGCTCCTCAAACACTGCAGATCAGACTGCAGTTGTCCTCTGCCAATGCGGAGCTCACCTGTGTGGGACTACGTCTCTGGGGCACTTCTAGCCCGGTGCCTCATCATACAGACACTGTCACCCAGCAAGGCATGGCAGGTGGCTCTAGTCTCTGCTTTCTGAGGAGCCCGAGCCACGGCCAGCTCCAGCGGGGATATCTTTCCCACATCTTGGCAGTTTGCTGGCGCAAGAGGTCATCTGCCCTTCCGCCACACCACCCAAACAGAGGTCACACAACTATCTCACCAGCTTTGGAATTTCAATGTGCCTTGCCAAGCTTCCACACACTCTTAAGCAAGCTTTCCAAGCACTCAGCCCAAACTGCTGTGGTGTTTGGGGCTGTTTTTTTCTTTTTTGAGCAGCAGGTGACAAAAGGGTCCTTCTCCTTTTTGGTTAAGCCCTGTGCCACAACAAAAGTTGCTCTGGGACCTGCAGAGCTCCAGCCACAGGAGCCCCAGCACACGTTTGATATCAACTACTATCTACTGTTGCAGCCCTTCTAGAGAAACCACTTCAACAAGATGACAAAGGAATACAGATGCTGAAAAAATAAAAACCAGGTACATGGTGACACATGACTAACAAACCTTTAGAAGATTAAAGAAATCTGCTGTATAACCTTCATGTCATTCATAATTATATCTCTGTGTAAACATGAAAAACCACCCACGTCGCAAACAGTGCACATATATCTCTATCTGTACAAAATCAACTCATCATGTATTAGCTATGCTCTGAAGTGATATGTTTATGAGGTCTCCACTGCACAGTTAAGTCATTAATTACCATTTTTTCCTGCTACAACAACGAGAAAACAACCAGCAGCAGAGATTTCAACTCTATGCAGGAATAAGATTTATCAGGTGGACCTCACCAATTGGTCAGTGGTCCAATGGACCTATAGTCTCAGCCGCAGTGCTGTCTAAATCTTGAAATAAGCACTGACTATAGAAAGAGGCACTTTTTTTAGCTGCTTCTATAAAAATTGTTATCTAGTCAGCCTGTAATTTTAGCATGTCTTACAAGACTTCTAAGCAAAGTACAATTCTTTCACCTATCAAGTAGAAAATGGGGAGATGGTTAAAGATGGTGACACAAACCCTTCTCATCCGTCTCTTGTTTTTTTAAGAGCATACTGGATTTGCATTTCCAGAGAAGTCATCCAGGGAGAAGAGGACAGCATCTTCTTGATAGCCATTATGTTTAAATATTATGTCACTGTTGTCTAAGCAACCACCACAGCCTCATGAAAGCACAGAATGCCATATTGCCTGACTCAGCAGATGGTTGAAATACTCATATTCAGGGAAACAGGTCAGGTAGTTATAATAGTTTAAGGCAGATAATTATTTTTTAGAAGAAATATTAACTCTTACAAGGCAGGGAGTCACAGGGCAGCACAGGGAGGTCGTACATCTTGATTGCACACCCGCATACGGTACGTCACAACTCCTTACTCATTGCCAATAACTAGGAAAGATTTATATTTCAGAGACGTTAAGGCAGCCTTAAAAGAATTACAGCAACTGAGATATCTCAAAATTCTGACGTGCTGAGACTGTTTTCACTCCAGTACTTCCAGAGGTCATTTAAGGAATTCTGGAGGGCATGAGCGAGTCAAACACCTGCTTGGCTGTCTCCTAACATCAAATATGTGGCCTAGAGAGAAACAGGAGATGTACTGTATAAACTCTTGCTGATAATTACAGGAGACACTGCATGTCATTTATCTGATCGGTACGATTTGCATTAGAAAACATCTTCAAACCTTTTCTGTGAAATCTTTAGCACAGTAGATAGCTGGGAATGCATATTTTACAACCCAGTATATTGCTGATGAAAACACATTCATCCATAGGAGCAAAAAATACAGTGTGACTCCTATAGGCTGCATTCAGCAGGGATAACAGAACTGTTATTTCATTTGGGTCATAAAGGCCTCTCTTACTCTGGGCTGGTTTTACAGACCACGTATATTTTAGGGTATTTGCAATTTAAGTGAAAAGGACATTCCTGTACCATGAATATGTAACAAGGCAGCTCTAGACTCAGGAATCCCGTTCCCTGCTCCAGACCCCTTTGAGGAGCAGGAGGTCATGGTGCAGACAGGCAGAAGGGAAGGAGAGGGCTTGTTGCCAATAAGCACCTCTCCCCTAGGAAGGCATTCACCTGGATATTTGAGGGAAGTACCATCACCTTCATTTGACTGCACAGTCTAAATAAAAGGTCCCGATCACAGTCTTTAGTCCAGAGCTCTTCTCTGCCATACAGATACTATCAGGGCTCTGGGACAGCAGCAGAAACCAGGTCATCTCAATTCAGCCCTAACCCACTCACCCAAAATCACTCAGGAACCTGAACCCAGGTCTCCAGAAACATCTACCTAAAAGCAGCACTTCCTTCAGGGACCATATCCACCTCTAAAGAGGAAGAGAGTGTTTGTACAGGAGTGATTTGCTCTCCAGAGTAAAAAGGTCCTGTCTCCCTGCTGCCGGCGGTGGGCTGTCGGAACATACTGAGAAGTTTTTAAGACTGCAGGACCACAAACTGGCTAAAAACTGGCTGTGTTGTGGAAAAGGCCTGGGTTTGGGATGCACCCTGGTTCAGCCTCCCTTAGAGGGCACACAAAGGACTCTCCTGCCATACACTGCCCTGTTCTTCCAGCAGAGCCCTTGTAAGCGTGCCCCAGACGTGCTGGGGACTGGGGCACAGCTCTGCCAGGTGGGAATTGCTCCTCCTGTTCTGCAGGTGGGATCACCGAATGACAGGGAAGCGTCACAAGAGACTCCAGAGCTTGGCACAGGCAGGGGCAGCTTTCTTTCCCCTGACCCTGCCCAGAGTTCCTCATTTGGTGCCATCTATTCATGCATCCCTTAGCCCGGGGCAGACAGAGGCGTCCCAAAGGATTTGAGGAGCACAACTGATCGCTGGGGTCTGGACCTGCTCCCTGGGGGTGCCTACATACAGGGACCTACAGAGACCCCTGCTCTCCACCCATGAACCTATAGGGAGAGCCTTGAGAAGGGAAACACATAGATCAGGAATTTACCTGGCACACCAGAGAATTTTAAAGAGGCCAAGGCAGAACCTTTCATCTGTTAATCCTTTCCTAATTACTTTAAAGGGCTATAATGATCTTGTTAAATTCAGGTGACAGGTATTTCCCCAGCCTAAGCACAGCTGCACAGAGCTGTCTGAAACTCACAATGAAGTGTTCATCCCTTCTGCCAGGGCCCAAAACCAAGAGAAAAGACCAAGTTAAAGGACATGGCTGAAGAATGTGAAATCCTACGGTCTTTGCTTTCCCTTGTATTAGCAAGCAGCATTTTCCACATGACTCAGTAATTCCAAAGCGAGACACGCAAAACGACCTGGGGCAGAACAGCACCATGTCTCTGTAGCATGCTTTTTGGGGTACTGGTACATCAGGGCCAGAAGTGGGGTGGAGATGGGGTGCACAGAGGGGTGGCTGTGAGCAGTTAGACATGACATTTCTACTGTGAGCCTCCGCCTTTGTGACTGGGGTGCTTTTTCCTCCCTCCTCCCACTCCCAGCCAGAGGTTCAAATTGAATTTATATCTGTCAGTGCAGATAGAAGTTCTGACCAAATAGAAAATAGGCTTCAGTCAAAATGTTTTCCCGTCAGATAGCTCACAGATCTCAAAGAGCTGTTTTAGTTTAGGCAAGTTGACAAGCAATTCATTCCTAATTTTGCCTACTACAGTTACAGTATGAGAAGCTTTCCTCATAGATTACATAATTATGTTTTTTCCTAACAAGGAGTACATGGCATTAGCAGGTTTAAATTATGCAAGCTTATTCTTTTGTCTTTTGTTATATTGTGTTCTATTGTGCTGGTAAAACAATATGTGCTTTAATTAGCAAATATCTGTAAATAATTTACTTGCTTTTCATACAGCAGAACAATGGAGCCAATTTTCACATACATCCACTGAGCATGTCTAGGGGATTTCTTGCCAGAACCTTCCATTGTTCAGTATCTGTATCAATCTGCCCATCATTAGCAGCTAACGTTCAACAACCCAGTAAGACACTGAAGTTTTGGCCCCTGGGAGTAGCCCCAAGCCCCCCAAATCTGAGGCTACATTTTGCAAAGAAAGATTAAAATATCCAGAAAATGAAAACAAACTCTTTTATTATCTATAACCCTGGCACCTTCGCATAGAAACATGGACGCCTGCCAAGCATTTAGGTCATTGGATTAATGCCATAAAATGCCGATGTTCATCTGACCTTCTGACTGCATTTTAGCTACAAATAAAAAGCTCAACTTGATACAACACTATGAATCACGCGAGCATCTAGGCTGTGCAGGGTTACCACTGGGTGCGAACCCACACTGCACACGCACAAACACACACGCACACAAAGAAAAAAAGCTCTTAAATCAAGAGTGGATGACTGTTCAGAGACTTAAGGCATTGTTATTTTGAATGCGAATGAAAGGGCCAGAACAAGCATTGCAAGAATATTTCAATTATGTATTTCCCAGAACTACATCTCTGAGCAACTAATGCAAATATTGCTCCCATAACAGTAGAACTTCTTCCCGAATAAAAGCATACGAGAGCTTGAATCAGAACATACTTTCTATATCATTCGCATATTGTTTGAATGTTATTAAAAATGCAAAATCTATGTATGCGTTACTCTCCTGAGCAATACAGTAATTATGATTAAGGGACAAGCAGCACAAAAAGAGCCAATTTATCTTACTTGCGCTTAGGAATACTATTGTGTAACTAAGCAACTAAAGACAAAATATAGTCTAATTAATTCACTCCTATGCTTATTTAAAAGACACAATTAGAACATTTTTATTTTCCAGCCTGCAC
This sequence comes from Tichodroma muraria, assembly GCA_013390105.1. NCBI lineage: Eukaryota > Metazoa > Chordata > Aves > Passeriformes > Sittidae > Tichodroma > Tichodroma muraria. The sequence goes on along the minus strand of WAAG01050161.1, from coordinate 4,055 downwards.
AGTATCTCAACATGCTTGAGGGTGTACCATGTGAGGCCTATTATTCTCCAAAGACAAGAGTTTAATGTTTAGTGCCACTGATCAGACTGGGAACAGCAACTCTGGAAAGCAGTGGGTGTATTTTACAGTCTGAATGCACAGGGAAGGGGAGGGAAAGAAGAAAGGAAATAAAATAAAAAGTTGTTGTTTTTCTTTTTAAAGGAATCTGCCTTAAATGACCAGATATTCCAGATTGCTGGCTAATGGCTAGCAACATGTGGCTTCTCTGAGCAGTATCATTGCCCTCTCCTTCCTTTGCCAGCATATGCTACTGGTGGTAAGAGAGATAAAAATATACAGAGTGGATATGCAATTACCAAACCCACGATATTTTACGACAAATGCCATTTCTCTAACGCTGCTATTACAGTGTGCCCGATTTCCAAAGCTGAATTAATTTGAGCAAGTGTACATTGGAGATTGATGCTATTAGCATGATTTTTAAAGCACCCTTTAATAATCATAATCTGCATGTTTGAAACGTGTTGCCATTACCAGTGTTGACAGATATGAGCATAAGGCACACAACGTGGAGACTAAAACGGGGCTATTCTCATTTCAAATAAGAGTGTATAGATTCCTACATCTGTAAAAAAAACCAAAATCTATTACAGTGCAAAGAGAGTAGCACATTTTTCTACGGGGGTGGCAATAAAGCACTGTTGATCTAAGATACCATGACTGGGCCAGCCTATTCTACCTTCATGCACGGGGGTAGGACCCCAGCAAATGGAGAGCCCCTACAAAATGAACCAGGCTTTCGAGGCATGCTGTCAGCATCTATAGCGAAATGAAGAGAGAACAAAACCACTGACTCCCTTAACTTTCTGGAAGAATCTCTTCTGCAATTATAAATGACACACATTTACAGAGTGACTTCTTTTTTTTTCCTTTCCCCAATTAGTCTCAAAATGCAAAATACTTCTAGGGAAATAATTACAGGAAACTAGCTCTCTCCTCTCCTCTGTATGAGCAACGCTTACTCATGTAAATTACTTGCATGAGTAAGGATTATTTGCAAGGCGAAAAGCATTGCATCAGATCCCCAGTTTGGAGAAGAGATGGAATCAACATGAGTTCGTAGTAAACTCTGCTGCTGATGAATGAACCAAAGGCAGATCCCCACTGACAGTCCAGCCTCAATGGAAGCAGCATTCACCACAATGCAGGGCAACGCAGGAAACGTCACACCATGCAAAATGAATTAGTTGCTTCTTTAGGGTTTTTTAGGAATCGTATGCATCACATCAAATACCATCCCTGGATTTAATGAGTATCAACTTTGAAGTATATTTTTAAGCCTAGTCTAATTAATGCCAACACCTTTAAAAACATGAAACCACAAGGTACTAACAAGCATTTTGCTCTACAACTGCTTTTGCAAAGGTCAGTCATTAGCCCCACACCACACCTTGGAGCAGAGAACAGAAAATGAGGTGGAGGAAGGTTTGGCCAAGACCCTGTGGGCTGGCAGGTGAGCCCACCTCATGCCCCCAGAATGCCACAGGACCAGGGCACTGCATGAGGGGACTGAGCAGGCACTTTCTGACAGCACACAGCTTCTCATACTTGGGTGCCAGCAAAACTGGGGGCCTGTTTTCCACATGCACCCCATGAAACTATTTCAAACACAATGGGGTGCCCTTAAAGGCGCTCCCTCTGGATCTTCATAGGCCTCCAAGCATCCTGCTCTGACCCCTGTGTGAGGCACCTGCCATCAAGAAGTCTTCCCAACCCATGTGGCAGGCGACACAAGGGACCGCAAGAGATCAGAGTGAATGAGAAAACCAAGGCAAGGTGGTGACTTCCTCCAGCAAAAGACTCTGTTTTGGCAATGGCCCTGTAGGGATGAAGGAGAATCACTTCCTTCCTGCTGGAGGGAACAGAGAGAAGGCTGCTCTCATTCTCTGGCCCGTGTTGCACCTGCTGCAGTGTCTGGGCTTGATGGTGAGGTGAGAAGCAGCATGCCCAGGTGGCTGTGTTTTAAAAGCAGCAACAAAGTTTTTAGCACAAAACTCTTCTAGTTTACTTAACAGTGGCCTCACAGAAGCCACTCTGTTGCTCTTACTGAAGTGTCTCTACTGCTCCTGTGCATTAAGACCCTTGGTCTGAGCGAGATGCCAGAGCCAGTCCCAGCCTCTCCACACACGTGTCCTTGGGATGCAATGAGCATCAGGGTCAGAAGCACCCATACCTGCTGCATGTGAGCAGCCCATCCCGTGTTCACCATCCACTGAGACTCCCTGGGAAATAATCTCTGGCCAGCTCCTGGCACTGAAAGGGAGTTTTTCTGCTGTGGTGATGGGGATGCTGAGCCTTAGGTGGAGAGAAGGGTACCGAAGCGGAAGCACACCAGGGCTTGAACCTTCCCTGGATCTGGGCAGTGCATGGAAACATCCGGTTTTAGCAGCAGTTGGGGTTATATTTAAATCTGGATGATGAATTCAGCTAGCTGTAAAAAGACTTTATATTTACACTTATTACTGATTAGCTCAAACATTTGGCAATCAGATAAAATACGCCATCAGAAATTTCTGAGTAACACAAGCATTACATCCCTCCTTGCTTCTCCTTACAGCCACTAGCTGAATACTGTCATAGTGTCAGCGCTGCTATTACAGAAAACAGGCAGCCACGCTTCTATTCAGCCTTCTAGGCAGCCAGCTGCTTCTATTAATCACACCGCTAGCGCAGGTAGCTGCTGGAGATTGCGCCTAAATCTCTGGTGGGCTTGATCACAAGCCTGCGATTCAGCCACTTGCTCCCCTCACCAACAATTTCAGTGACAGCGAGTGCCCCGTCATCCTTTGCCTTGGACACCACGGACTTGCAGTACATGCTTAAGCACTGGCTCACTCCATCCCTACTCCCTGAATGCAAGGCAAGCATTACCGTATCCCATCAGCAGTCCCATGCCACAAATAAGGTCCTTTCTGATGGTTACAAACCCCATGTGACTCGAGAGCCACAGCTCCTGGAGAAGGGGCCCAGTCCAGAGTTAGGAAGCCCAGTGACCCCAGAGGCAGCCCTGCTGGCCCTTTGGGGACCAATATGGGTGTCATTTACTGAAGGGACTGGGACCTGAGGGTGCCAAGGGCAAACAGCTGCCCCTGCGCCCCAATGAGAGCAGCTGCCCCCACCCAGCCAGCACCCAGCCTTTTGTCTCTCTGCTGCCTGCACAACCCCAAGCACTGTTTGGATTGTTCCAAACTATTAAAAATCGATCATAAAAAAATCATTCCTATGTCTATAAACAAGTTAATGGAGTAAGTGAAAACAAAGTACATTTCTTAATGGGAGTGTTATGTTGCCCTCTCTAGGCCCTGGCTCTCAGTGCCGGTTTCTGCAGGCTCCCTGCCAGAGAAGTATCACTCAGAGCTGTTGCTGTTGCTGCTGCTGCTACTCTGCTAATGAATGACTAACTTAGGCCAGAGGGGAAATGACATCACCGGGGTGTAAAACACAACTGCATTAGGAAACTTTTTACCTGCTTTACATTTATCATAATTATTCTACACAATACGGCCGGCATTTGCATAATTTCAAGGCGTGCCATTATCTTAATTGAAAATTGTTTTCATATGGTTGAATAATGCAGAATGACATCAGTTAAAGCCGCAATGAAATGCACAAGTATAATCACACGGCTAATTACCAGCGGTGTTTGCATGTAAAAATAAATAAAATTGTGCATATTATTAGGAAGGTACATGCAGCTGAGAACTCTCGTACCAGAGCAGTGTTTTACTCGTAATGGTAGGATTAATTTTCTCTGATGTTCCTACCACAGTAACATGAGCTGATCATTAAGGCGTATTAAAATGATTTGTGTCCCTTCCCCCACCCCCCCTCCCTTCCAAATATCTTTCATTTTACACACACACGAGACACACAGAGGCACAGTTTAAAATAGTCACCACGGGCAATTTCAGAGCATCCATTGCTCACTGTCATCTCCCTGATTCTTAGGAAAAGGCTCCCTTATCTCAGCGGCACGCACAGAAAATTAAAGTGAA
>WAAG01050158.1:2767-29682 GCA_013390105.1 Tichodroma muraria | reverse complement strand
AGTGCCTCTAGCCAGCTATGTCATCTGTAGCCATAAAATAAATTGAAGAATATCTGTCTCACGAAAGGCAAAAAAGGAGCTCTTTTCTCATTTCCATTTAAGTTGGCCATGTCCCTATCTGGGCTGAAAAGTGAGCTGTGTACCTGCATGAGGGCTTAAATGATTGTAAAAACCTCCTCCTCTTCCCTCACCTCAGATCAAGACATTCTGTGTTAAGAGGGATGTTTTTTGTGGGGCCTGGGCAAGGCATGACAGGAGTTCTAGCTCTGTACCACTTTTAATTTGCTGTTTATATGCAATTTATATGTAATTAATGCAAAACCAGCAAAATTTGCTACTCCTATCAGTGTTCAACTATTAATTCTAGAGGAAGGAGAAAGCCCCTCTGAAAATCAAAATTTCTGAAGCTCTTCGGTTACATCTTAGAAAAAGAACATTTTCTGTACTACTTTGAATCAGGAAGCAGAGTAGAAGCAATCAGTGCTGTTGTTACACAAGAGTGTCTTATTTTTAGAAAGCCATATGAGAGTAATGTAAAGCAAAATAAAGTCCCGCTGAGGTGTCCTGCCTGAGACATTTAGAGATGCTGTATTGGCAGGCAGGAGTTCATCTATTCAGAGAGAAATAAGCTATTACTTGGAGGGAGGTGAAGTTTAGTAAAAACAGATTTGTTTCCTTGTGGCCTGGGGCAGAGAGGGGAAATAGGAATGTGGGTGATTCAGAGTCACCTACCCCCTATAACCAAGTCCCTGCAGAAGGCCATCTCATGATTGCCTGCCTCAGCACTTCATGTGAAGCTTGTGGAGAAAGGACACGCTGGTGCCCAGCAAGCCAGGGCAGCATCCCACAGCCTTTGAACCTCGGTGACAAGAGGTCATTTCTTGCACTTCAGATGATGTGTAAAGTAAGAGTCATTTTCCCTTCTTTAATTCTTTCCATGAACACATGAACAGATAACCTCTTCTCAGGAGTTTTAGACCCTGATATTCCTCTAGCAGAGCCTTTTGGGCCCTCTCTAGGATCAGACAACTGGTGGGAGGAAGCCAACAGATTAACAAGCTACCTTAGAGAAAATATATCACAGAACTTAGACCAGCTCTGGTCTAAGCATCCCTAAAGGCCACAGAATCCTTTAGAGCTTTTCCTGTTCATGCTGAATGCATAGATATTTCAGTAATTTCCACAACAACAAGTAAGGAATCTTCGTAAACAAAGATTACACTTTCTCTGAAAGATAAGTAGAAGATCACAGATCATAGAATGGTTTGGGTTGGATAGAACCTTAGACACCACCAAGTTCCAGAGTTCCAGCTCCTTCACCTGGGCAGGGAGCCCAGTGCTGTTCAGGCACAGGACAGGAGGACCTTGATCACTAATTAGGCAGAGGGAAGAGCAAATATATGTATATATATGGGTTTGATCCCTGTTTGTTCCTTACCTGAGGGAAGATGTCTAGGCAATGTATTGAGAGTCTCTCTGAAAAGAATACGGGGTGCATCAATTATGGGGCATATTGCCCTTCCAGCTTTTTTGTTATGCCATGTAAACACAACCACTGAGTTTTAAATCAGACGATTGTGAAGATTAATTTAGGACCATTAACAGTTGTCCTGTAATATGCTGATCTGCCTAAAACTTCTGTGAATCTGCTTAGATCTCTTTTTTACTGCTGCCTGAGAAGAACTGTTGATGTTATCTTAGACAAAATGTCTGAGGGTCTGAGCACAGCCTACCACATGTTCCAAACCAAGTAATGGCATATATTTCACTATTTTTTGTATTATTCACAGGCAGAAAAGAGTCTCTGTTTTTCAGGCTGTTCCCCAGACACACAGAATGTTTTAAGCACTTGATATTTGTGTCATAATCTTTTGTTAGTATGTGATTAATTCAAAATGTTTTCCCACTGAATGACAAGAACAATAGCTTCCAGTTTTGATTCTTAAAAGCACAACTTTAAGATTTCTTTAAAATGACGGTATTTCCTTAACATATACTACTTCTGATAAAATGCCTGCCACCAAGCTTGTATGGTTGGGCACTTAGAGAATGCTTTGCTTTGAAAGAGCAAATTTAAGTGTGGGTAAACTAATGAAAATTATTTTGTTTGTGAAAGACCAAGCCATAATCTACAACTATATCTTATATATTATACATAATCTCTGAAGTTATTCAGAGTAACTATAAAATCATCTTAACTGTCATTATCAATTATCCCACTTTGATTACTGAGGGCAAACTCCAGGAGCAGAGAACAGTCCTAAGTTTGGATGTAGGAGGATAGGCCAGATACATAGTAGGGTATTGCTAACAGGAATCTACAATTTTGTGTAACAGCTCCATCAAATTTGTGCTCTCTGGGACAAATCATGCAGATTAAAATGCATGGTGTAGTGGTAAGGAGAAAAATTCACTTTGGGAAAAAGAATAAGTGGAATGACTGGCAGAAGGAATTCATGTGGACTGTTCAGAGGATGATGGAGAATGCCATACTTTCCCCAAACTACTTCTCCCTTCCTCATCCCCCGTCCCACTTGAAAAAACAGATTCCTTCTTCCTTGTTTCCACTTCTCGCACATCCTCTGTCACAGACCTGAGTTATGAATGTTCCTGCTTTGCGGCGTTTTGACTCACCCATCTTCAAAGCTTGGTCCCCACATGTTCATTTATTTCTGCTATCCAGTTGCAGGCTATATCTCTCAGCCACAGTGGGTCCCCTGGCTCTTCTAGTGGGAGAGTCACAGCTCATCCCAAGAGCAAGTGTGGCTTGTCTGATGAAACACAGGTTGCTATTATCAGCCCTCTTTTATTTTCCTGAGAAGCAGGCAAAAAGTTTCATGTTCCATGCACTTAACCTCAGCACAATACTCCAGTGCCCATCCTTGTTAAGCTTTGCCTACTGTTTATACCACTCTTTTACCAGCAAAGATGAAGTTATTTTAGCTGACCCTGTGAAGCAGCATTGCTTCAGAGGAATGCTCAGCACTGAGATGGATTTTCTCTCTGTTGTTTCCTGGCTTAGGGAGGTCTATCTGTCAGATGTGCTACGGGTGGATACCAATTTCGGCGACTTACAAGGACGTTGATGAGGGTTGCTTTTAGTGAGGTCAGGCTGCTACACAGGTATCTCCAGCCTTGCCTTGTCTTTTTGGCAGAATTGTTCAGTTCAGTACAAATTCCCTGGTATTGCAAATTGCTAAGGAAAATGTACTCTACAAGCATTTTTTCCAAGTGTATTTTTTACCCCAGGAAATGATTCCTTCAAATAGTCCAAAAGAGGGCAAAACAATGCATTTGCTGCTTTCAGTACAAAATGTGGCACAAGTCATAACCTCATTAACCTTTTGTCAAATCCTGTCACACCCTGAATGGTGTTATGGAGAGAGGCTGGGCTGCCTGTGGCAGGTCACCACGTAATATTCCTGAGTACTCGAGCTCGTTCTCTGTACAATCACAGATCAGTTGTGAACAGCTGCAGGAAGTGAAAGAGGGGCAGGTACTGCTGACACAGTTTTGTTGTTGTTATTCAAATAATGTTCACAGATGCTTTCTTACCAAAACAGACTTTACTTCAGAAATAAAATGCCACTAGCATTAGAAAACAGTTCACCCACCACCACAGACTAGAAAGTACAGCAATTACATTATGTTCCTCCATCACTATGTATCGCCTAAATAAAGACAAAAACAGATGTGAGGTAAATTCAGCCACATGAAAATCTGTAGGCTAGAAAGCCTTGGAATGAGCAGGATAGACTGAGACAGACCCATGGTAAAATCAGCACTTGCAAAGAGTGATATCTTTTGTCTTTAAAACTCTATTTTAATTATATTTTAACTTTGTCACATATTAAACTTCTTTTTGGAGAACTGTCAGTATATCCTGATGCTTCCAGGACTGACTGCAGTGTACTTTACTGTAAACTCAATGCTGAAAAGAAAATCAAAAATTTCCTATCTGATAAATATAATCAGTGATATAATTAAGAGATAATTATCTGTTTGATAATGCATAGCTTGGAATAAGGGTGGTCTTTGTCCAGAAGAGTTTACAATGTATTTCCTCTTGGCAAACACCAGGTACATGGGTTTTGACCTGTTTTCAAACAGGAGTGGCAAATGGATTCACTGCTACCAGCTAACTTCCTGATTTGCCTTCAGAAATGAAGCAGGACTTCCCTGGTTACTTTTGAAATGCATCTTCATTAAACAGCTTACCAGAGTCCAAAAAGTCAGAGAAGTTAAATTGCTATGGTCAGTTGTCACACAGAAAAAAATTATTTCAACAAAAAAAAGCCCATGAGGGTAAAACAGCAATTAGTTTGGCCTTTAACAAGCACAGACTTCAAATCTGTGTTGTTAAAAAAATTAAGAAAGTCGCCGCACGTGTAAATGGAGAGGGACCAGGTTGTTTATAGGCTTGCAGGCTCAGGCTCAGCTACTGGACAGCAGCTCTTCTCCGGAACAGCAGCAATCAAAACAGAGAGGTTTTACTGGGCAGCGCTTACCTTGCAAGGGACTCTGTTCCTGATTCCCTCCTCCGACCCTTCTCGTCAGGTTTCTCTTAGGTCAGTGTAGTCCAAGGAAACCACATCTGCCTGTTGGCTTGATACAGAAGGCTTGGTCGTAGGAGGGAAGGCTTGGTCGTAGGAGGACGTTNNNCACAAATGTTTTTCTTCCGGTTTTTCTTATTTCCTCTCCACTTGGCAAGCCTTGTTTTTGACAGGGTCTGTCAGATATTCAGGCTGAGTGTTGCTCGAATCAGAGTCCACAGGGAGAGTCCAGTGGTCATCTGTGACTGTCCTGTAGCCACCAAATTTGGTGGAGCTATGGTGGGTAATGATTTCATTTTATCATCATGATTTACTTGGCAGTCCCAATTCCAGAGGATTTTTTTAACCTTTCTACAGTGCTAGAAAAGAGCCTTGCAGCTCTGAAAAGTCAGATCAAGACAGGGGAAAATCTAATTAACTCAGGAGAAAGGCACTAATGTCCAGCAGATGGTCGTGCTGGTCTCCTTCCTAAGATTTTATTTCCCTTCTGCTTCGTGATCCAAGCTGGCTGCAGTTCCTAGCTCCACGGCTGCTAATTCATTTTGGACTGGCAGTATCGGGGCTTCAGATTCAGGTCCACAGAAACACGTTGCCTGCCTTGCCCTGGCCCAGAGGTTATCACCTCTGCAGGTGCAGCGGCCTGGCTAAGGTACCAGCTCCTACTTTTGTAAGTATGACCATGTGTCCCAGAATGACTGGTGTCGGCTTCAACCTGGCTACAGAGCCTGTTAGCTGAGCTCTCTGGCTTGTGGTCCAACCTGTGCTGGACTGCTGCAGCTGAAGCAGGGGCAAACACCAAGCTTTAGCAACAAGGACTCCTCTCCTTTTTGCACCTTCTCCTTGTTAGATGGTGACCCAGAGCCTGCAGAGACCTCATTGCCGCTGTGGGCCATGTTTGGACAGTCTGCTTCACGCAGAAATGAACCTTCCTTAGCAAAGGCAGGAGCTGCAACCTTGTATTTGGGCTGCGAGTGTGTGTTACCTCCAAATTAGCAGGGCAGGCAGAAGGCAGAAAAGGTCCTCAGGCATTTGAAAACGGTAGAAAACCCAGCTAGTTAGACTACGTCAGGCCTGAACAGGCTGGATTTGTTAGTCTGATGAGGTAGAAGTATTATTTTCTTAAACTGCACAGTCCTCAGGGCAAACTGTGACATATTGACAAAAGATGCCTCTTACTGGTGAAAATAATTTTTATTTTTGTAGGTGTTTATAACCCTTTTCATATTAAATTCTGCTGCAGTGAGCAGATTGCTGTTTCTGTGTCAATGGAGAGGTGAAGCATTTGCCTGATCCTCAGAAGTCTCATCATAGGTTTGTAAACCCAGAGCTGTAATTTCAAATAGGAAATTCCAGCTGGGATGTGGATATATGCTCCTGGAAAAGTCAAATAATAGAAATCTTGCAGTAAATGTAAGGAAACATGTCTGAGGACCTTCCTTCCCCCAGAAATGAAAGGTTAACTTCAGGTTAAGAGGAATAACCAGATGCTTTTGCTGCAATTTGTTGAGCACAAAAATATAAGAACTTAGGTTTTCCCATCTCTTTCAAGCCAAAGCCTTCACTCCCAGCTTTTCATTTTCCAAAACTGATGCTGTGTGTCCAGATTGGTGCCAGCTGTGTCTTGTTATTTTAAATGGGCATGGAAGTCAGTTTGTTCTTCTGTGTATGAAACCCATTATTCTCTAAAAGTTTTGGTTGCATAATAAATTTCAAGCTTGCTTGACCTAAAAAAGAAATGTAGCAATCCTTCCTGATGGCCACAGGGTTGGTGGAAAACACCAGCAAGGTGTTGCTCAAACACCAAAAGAAAACAGACTCTTCTTTTCAGGCAGCTTCAGCTTGTTTCAGAGCGCATCCACATCACAAGCATCAGCTACTGCTGCGTTTTTGGCTTGCAGAAACTCTTCTTCACAGAAGGACTCCTGGTATAAACACCAGTGGCTTTCCTACTGAATGATTTGCTGTCTGTTAATTCTTTTATTCCCTTAATGCCTACAGTACTGCTTGGCCAAAATTTCCGGAGGTATTCCTCATTTAAAAGAAATCATTTTCCTGTTCAACACTGGTCCAGCAGACCCATTTATTTTCCCAAACAGTATCTGTAATAATTCTCCCCAAAGTCCAGTGGCCAACTTTTTGGTTTTTTTCTAGATAAATCTGTGGCCAAATCATCTTTCCACAGCCCCATGAATCTGTATGTTTATAGCCCCCTTTGAAGTAATTAGTGTCTTGTAATGTTTAGACTCATCAGGTTCTGTCTGAACTTCAGCCCCCAGAGCTGTCTCTGTATCTGCACCCTGGTTCCTCAGGAAAAGGTAGTTTTACACAAATTGCTTTTACATAGCACAGTTGTTGCATGAGACATGACATGAAACAGACATTGCACAAAATGACACAGCAGGCTCAGGGACTTCTTTAATTGCTCCTTTCCCATTTTCACTGCCTCTGGAACATGGCTTTCATGGCAGACAGTCCTGTCTAGCCCCGTGCCCCTCTGGGACAGGGTCTGCAGTCCCTCAGATGCTCCTGGAGTACTGCTTAGCTAATAAAGCTTAATAGAGCAAGCCTCTGGTTGTAGCTCATTAGCATTTGTTTTTCCCCAGTTTTCCTATGCCTTGATGGAAATTGACATGTGATGAAGCTTGCAAGAAGAATAAATACTCAGGACGTGCCACTCCAATGTAAGATAAGTGTTCACAAAGCTGATATAGAAGGTTAAGGCAGTGGACTGAAAGCTGAAAGGCTTGAGGCTCTTTTCCCAGCTCTACTATGGAGTGTGGTCTCTGATAAAAAATTCTGGCATGTTTTTAAATACCTTCTTTCTCTTCTTCTCCTTGGCAGCATCAGCTGCAGAGTCTGTTTGTGTCAGGATTGACTTTTGGCTTGTATTTTTTTCAACATCATTACAAACTACTTCCTCTCCCCCTGGCCATTACATTAGGTGGATACATTTGAAGTGATCCTCAGTACAAACCTTGAAAAATGACAGCAATAAAGAAAAAGGAACTAGTGAGACTTGGTCCTAAAACTAGGAATTATACTTTCTGGCTGTCTGCATCAGTGTGTATCAGTGAGGTTCTGGGAACAGCTTCTTTTGGTTTTCCTGAAAAATTTGTATTTCAGGTAGATCTGTGTTATGGGGATTTGGTTCTGACTCCACTAAACGCTAAAAAAAACACCTTTTCTTATTTCATTGGAGGAACAGTCTATGTTAAAATATCTCAAATACGGAAGTATTGAAATCAGGAACAAATTGTCTCCATCTCATTTTGCCACACTGGGTTAATGCCTTTGCTGAGGGAATTAAGCTGTCTTGAAGCATTGGCAGGTATCAAAAAGTAAAACAATCCACTGAGTTTCAACTGGGCTTGTGGCAAAATTATATGAAATTATAAATCTCATTGGGTTTACAAGTGAGACTATAATTGCTCCAAAAGACACTCAGGCCATTAGAGATTTTCTGGGTGATTCATGGGCCAGAAGAAGCTTTTTACAGTAAATCTGGTCGCACATCTGATTTGACATCACAGTCTGAAAATGGGTACAACTTAGAGACTTTTGTGTCTTGCCAGGAAGGCTTGTAGCACAAGGCACTTGATATGTTTTTCACCCAGTGGAAACAGAGTATTCCCAACTGCTGTGGGTTTGGATGCTGACTAAAGCGGTGGCTCTGAGGGGAAAAGACAACTGTGGCTTCTGGGTGTGTTACAAAACTGAAAATATCCAACAGGTGGATTCTAAGCATGGTCTAAGTAGCAGTGTTGCATGACACACAGCTGGGTTCTAAATGGGTAAGCTGAACCCTTTCTGATGCACCTCAGTGCCAGGGTGCAGAAGTGTGCAGGAAGCAGTGTCAACAGTGCACAACAATCGCCACCAGACCGGGTGGGCCCTGTGTCTCTCAAGCAAGACGGGTCTGGGATCACTGGGAAGGGAAGGTGTAGGACAAACTGAGTCATTGCAATGGGCCTGGTAGATCCAATTCAGCTGTCCTCAGGGTCCTGGTGCACCTCCCACCTTTGGGATGCTTGCAGTCAAAAGAAATAATAGAAATAAGTACTGTGAAAGATCAGCTTAATACCGTGTAGTCAGCTGCACTTCAAATTTTTCTTACTTCTTTCTAACTGAAAGCTTCTGAGGCATGACTTTCTCTCAGGACACGTAAATTATTGTGCTAGAATTTCTCCGGGATATTTTGTTTATCTGTGCTAAGGTTAGACTGCTCAACATGCACTTAAGAAAATAACATAAAACCCAAGGACTATCTTTAGCTACTGCAAAATGTTCTCCCTAAAATAATGAAGTACATAACTGACATTGCTTGAGCGAGAGTTTGTTGCATTGTTCCAGTATTTTTTAGTGTAGAAGGAAGAGGACAGAGCAACAGAGACCATCTGGGAGTAAAGCACTTGTCCTTTTTCTGGGTGCCAGGAAAACCAGCCAAGGGTGGCCCTGAGGCAGTACAAAACCTGACTCCATGGATGACTGAGCAGTGCAGAGGCTGACGTGTGTACCGTGTTTTGACAAGACAGGGGTGAGCAGGGTGGTTGGGAGGCCTTTTTGGGGAGAAGTGTCAGATAGTAGCATGCAGGGAAGGCAAAATGGGAAAGGTGTAGATGTTGCACCCATTTAAGGTCTGTGGCGTATTGACAAGTGGGAGGTGTTCAGAGGCAAAGTTTTGTTTCGGGTGAAATACCTTTCATCCATTCAGAGCTGCATTTCTGGGCCAAAGCTGGTGTAGGGGGCAAGAGGATCTTTAAAGGAAGGAATTGATGGGTCAGCCTGAATGTGACTTGTGCAGTCACTCTGCTTGGTTTGTGTGCAGAGTGGAAGAAAAAATGTGAAAGTGGCAGTTCTGTACTGATCACAAGACCACCCAGGGTCACTAATATTACCTGTCCTTAAGGAAAGGGAATTAAATTGCCAGGCAGGGCGTAGAAATATCAGTGCCATTTTGTAAGGCACCTACAAGATGTTATCTAGAAATTTAGTCACTTACTTCCATGCAAAATCAATTCATACTGGGACAGATGATGAGGGAGGTCATTAGGTTCATTAAACAGATGATTAGGGGTTGTTTTTTGTTAGGAATAGGTATTAAAATGCCTATTGGTTTGTTTATCTTTGCAAAACAAAAGCTTCAAGGGGATACAATTGCTGTTTATAGAAACTTCAACAAATACACCCCAGAAAAAAAGGAAAGCTGTTTAGGCTGAAGAAGAACTCTGACATGAGAATAAATGAACCTCAAATGCTCATGTCAGCCCTGAAAGGAGACCTCTACCCATGAGAACAGGGAGTGTTGGTGGGATAAAAAACAAACCTCCTTTGAAGGTGCAGATGGAAAGGAATTCTATAACGTGGGGTTGGAAAATCCTTTCCAATCTTCTGTCCTCATTTACAGCAAAGTTTACAATATCTGGTGGTGAGAGCAAAAGCTTTTTAGTTGTTGGGCAGTTTTACACAGAAAGTATTCAAGATCTTCCCTCATGTTTCTTGAGTCTTGTGCTTGCACGGGTCTGTGCTTCTGTGCAAAGAGCCGCAGCGCAATTGCTCTGACTTACCTTTGCTTTGGGTTTATTTGGACAAGGGTAAAAGTCTTCATTGGGACTGAGCTGTTGGTTCATATGGACACCAGCTGTGAAGGAATGGAGAACTTCTGTGAAGAGCTGAACTATGAGCAGGGCACTTGCAGCAGTTTGTGGGCTGCGTGTCTTGTTAGCCTTTGCTGTTTATTGCCCTATTGTTTAAAATTAATGGGAATGGTATGTATCTTGTAAACGAACACACAGGATCGTTTCCAAAGTCTCTGTCCATTTATTTCGCTCCTAAGTAGAAACTAATGAGATCTGCAGAAACTTTTCATTGTAAATAAACTCCTTGTCAAATATTTGAATGTTTTTATTTTATAGGTTAGTTGTAAATATTTTTGTCATAGTTCAATTGTTACCAGAAATAACTCAGTCCTGGAATTCACTCCTTGACAATATGTTACATCTTCCTGGAATAACTACATTCCAGAGGTCACATTCTGCAAATAGCTTTCCTAACTTAAATTACTAGCCAAATAGTCTGAAGGATCCTATATGATTGCTATTGCGAAACCCAGCTTTCCTGGTAGCCATCTGCATTTAATCACTCTCAGGGATAAAAGTTATGTGCAGTGCTTTTGGACCCATGTTTTTCTTCTTAGAGCACATACCTGCAAGTATCTTCATTATTCACATTTTGTGTTCATGTGAGGGATGTTCCTACCTCCCATTCCCAAAAAGCAAGTGGGGTACTGCACATAATGGCTATTCATTGTAAAGTTATACTTTGGCAATAGCTTCAATGTTATCACTGTGCTCTTGTAAAGAAATGAGCAAAATGCACTCGGGCTTTGTTTAGAACAGAGCACTGCAGTTTTCATATATGTTTTTTCTGTAATTTAAGAACTTCCAGGCTTGGTAAAAGTTAGAAATCTACTGAGAGTCTGGAAATGGTACAGATAACAAGAGGAACAGTTATTCCTTAACTCATAGTAAAATTATTACTATCCTTAGGACTGGTCTCAGTTGGCAGGAAGAAGGATGAGGGCTAAAAAGAGATGGATGGGGAGCACTGAGGGAGCGATGTTCTTCAGGGGGCATCCTCTGAATTTAAAAGAACCATTTCACATTATTTCTTTAGCATGAAGGATATTCAGCTTGCTAAAAGAAAACTTTACAGGACTAACGCCTATTACCTTCCTTCTCGATTATGCCACCTAATTCCTACAGCTCTCTGAAGTTAGTGAGGAAACCGGAAGGCAGAAGGGCAGGGCCTTGGCATATGGGCAAATGTGGCCCCTGAGAACGGAGTGCCACAGAAGGACATCAAGCAGAGAGGGGCATTGCTATTGGGAAAATACAGGAAATTTTTCCTGCAGTCTCCAGAGAAAAAGACTTATGTCAAGATCAGAAGAAAGCAATTATCTCTATTTTCTTTCAGTTAAAAATAAAATTCCACAATCATATATCTTCTCATTTTTTCAAAGTGTAATTTATCATGAATGTACAAGCAGGGGAAAAAGTTGTTTCTGAACTGCCTATATAACTTCTTTATTTTACTGTTAACAGGAAAACAGTGGTATGATCCTGACTATTCAATGAGAAAATAGGAAGGTGGAGGGTCCCTCTAAAACAGACACTCTTTTTTTAAACATTTTGCATTGAAAACACTGAGTTGAGGTACTTATTGAAATCTACAGTGTTTTGATTAAATTTTTTTGAGTTTGGGAGCATATAAGGAATTTTTTTACCAAGTAGTAACACTTTACTCTCTATTAGGTGTACATGACAGATAATTTCATTTAACTAGCACCCTGATTTTTCCATAGGAAAGCATTTGCAATGGCAAAAGGTTTTGTTTCAGCTCAAAGAGCAGTTGATGGGCCGCCCAGCAGGACTAGGTACCTTATTCAACCTTGGCCCTAGCAACAGAGCTTATGGGGGAACATGTTTACCCTGCAAGCTTTTATAACCTGGGGTTGCTTCTAACAGCAAGAAGCTAACTATCAGGACTCAACAGCTCTCTGGTGACTGTCATGCTCCTGAGGCTCTACTTGACTGCAGAATGACTTTATGTAGCAATTTATTCCTTAACAGCTGCTGGGATTGGCCACACTGCACAGCATCCTCAGAGCCAGCACTGTGCTGGCTCTGAGCCTGTAAGGCTCCCTAATTTCTCCTGGTACATCCTAAGGTGGCTCTTTTTGGAAAGCCCAGGCCTGTCCCACCAAGCTCAGTGGGATCACTTACAGGGCAGCTGCTGCCAAGCAGCTTCGTGGGGCTCCTCAGGAAACAGTCCTTGAACCAGCTGGGTTGGCTTGGCTTGGCTTTTGTAGCAGAGGAGGGTGAGGGACCAGCACTGGACTGTTCCTCAGGAAAAGCAGGATGGACTAAGACATAAAGAGGGATTTCTTGGTTGTAAATTGGTGTTACTGTTGAAGACTGGTATTGCAGGAGCACATCAGACTTGAAGTACACCCTTGGGGACAGCCAGGAACTGACATGGGCCGGTGTCTTCAGGATCCCATGTAAAGGGATCTTGGGCATGTGTCTCTGCCTGATGGGGCACAGTTGGCTGAAACACCATGCCACAGCCTGGTGTGAGGAAGGATTTTCTGCCAGAAAACATCTGACAAGCTGGAATCATGCCTTCCCCTCTTGTAGTCCCTATGCAGAAGTGCAGTGGTAGATGGCACTGCCAAACCTGCTGGGACCCTGGAGCACCCAGTATCATGTTTGTTGTTGCAAGACTCTGTAGAGCAGCCACTCATCAATATGTACTTGATCATCACCAGGGAGTGACACTTGGATATGATGAGTGGGCCAGTCAGCCGAAACCTGCAGCACAGGGTTTATGCTGATTCCATGCTCTTATGGGGGCTTTGTACTGCTGGCAAAGTCTGCTCTGGGATTAATTCTGCCAATGCAAGGGTAACCATCAACACTGGTTTTTACCACCTTGAGCCAGCAGAATTAATTTTTATCAGTTTAACTTTTGCACAACATGGCCAGCCAATTTCTCATATGGAACTAGCAGTATCTAGGGATGTACTAGATCTAGGGATGTACTGTTTCTCTTAAATGATGCCCTGACTGAGAAAAAGAAGCAGTTATATGGGTTGTCTGCCCTTGTGGGAAGGATAGGGAGAACTAGAAAGAGAAGGAAGTTTGCCTGCTGTGAAGTGAGGACAAAGTGTGACACACACAGAGCAGTCCTAGGAGAGAGTTAACCCCGGAACTCAGCCCTGGCTGTCTTTTGCTTGCAGCTGGGCTGGTAAACCCTGGATGGAATGGAATTGCATCTACAAAGGATGAGGGAAGACAGAAGGTGCTTTTATTTAAGAAACCTTTCCAGAAAAACCTGCCCATGAGGTTATTCTTTTGCTGTTCAATACATGCATTGCAAGAGAACGAGTACAATGTTCTCTAGATTAGGGAGGACGATTTTGTATTTTGGACAGATTCAGAGAGGCCTCTCACAAAGACTTCAGAACAAAACTAAAAATAGCTTACTCCACTAATACTAAAGAAACACTTTTTTTTGTTTGGCCAAGAAATTGCAATCCTATTTTCTATGCCCACTGGTTTTAGAGGGCAGAGTTATACATCCTTTTGCATTGAGTCTCTTTCTGAGTAAAACCCATTAGGAAGGTCAGGGTTGCTTTGTACTTCGTTTGAAGAGCTATCAAATAGCAGCAGTATCAGATAGTGTGGATTATCATCTTATAGTCTTATAGCTCCATACAATTTTATGTATTTTAATTACTGGTACAGAAAGAATTCTGTGGGACAGCTGAGGTTTAGAAACCGACACTAATTAAATAAGCAAAGTGTGCTGAGATCTGTTTTCCTCGACTGTATCAATAACAAGATTCTCTTTCAGGTCAGCACAAACTTCCTCCTCCCCCTCTCATCTGAGCTGTGGGTTTTAAACAGTGTAGTGTTTTCATAATCATCAGATTTATGTAACAGCAGATATACTCAAAACACAGAAAGAAATTGGGGCAGGAAATCCACAGTGGCTGTTCCAGTAGCTTTCCAGAATCCCTGACAAACCTCACATCAAATCCCCAGCTGCAGCTTGACACAAAGAAAGCCTGTTTTTTCCTGTGAATCTGTGCCATTATGAAAAAAGTGAAGTCCAACATTATTAAATCATAGGTGGAAGAGTGATCTGTTCAGGGCAGTGTAGAAACATATCCAAGCTCAGCCAGGTCCCACTTCATCTCCCTTCCAGTAGGTAGGGACTAGAAGGAGCATTACTGCAAGCTGAACATACCTTAGCAACTTGAAGACCATTAACTACTTGTCTAAAATAATCTGGAAGCCTAAGAATTGACCCTAGAAGCATGGAAAAAGGGCTCTAAACCATGATCAAGAATATACTCGGGTTATAAAATATGTCCCCATGTAGAATATGGGTGAAGGGCTTGCAATTTCTTTCAGCAACATTGTTCTTTTGCAAAATGATGGCATTTTAGCTCCTGGGCATGTGAACAGGGTTTTGTGGCCATTTTAAGCTGACTTATTAGCTGCACGCTGATTATGGAAAGCCAAGAGCTAAATACAGTTCCTGAACCTTTGTCATTCCCTGCCTTATTCACTCCCTTCCTTAACAAGGGACAGGTCCCTGGGGTCTGTTGAATTCTGTGGTAAAGGGTATTAAAAATACTTGACTTGACACAAAATACTGCAATATTCCCAGGAAAAAAGCTCTCTGGGGCACGTGGTTTCCAGTATGAATGCATGTGTCTGTATTTGTGTCCATGTTTGTGTCCATTCTTGCTATACTGTTCCCCAAAGCAGGAAGATAAGAATGGGATTATCCCATATCTGCCCAGATGCAGACTTCTCAGACCTTTCTCTCAAGCATCTGGTGCTGGCTAGCATCAGGGACAGGATATTGACCCTTGTTTCTAAGCAAGTCTGGCAATTCCCATATTTCCAGACACTGGACACAAACAGACTGTTTCCTACTAGAGCATGGCTCATATTTCTTGGCAATGCTGACAGTCAAATGCCACTTTTGCATTCTCTCTTACTCCTAATACATAACCTCAGGCTGAAGGTCAAAGGGTAGATCCTGCATGTTCCCATGCAAGGAAAATCAATTTAGATTCACAAAAGACAGAACAGTCAGTGCAGGAGGTCACCGGATGGTCTCAGTTGCTCTTCAGGTTTAGAAATTCGAAGAGGGAGGAAGGAAGGGGGGATGAATAAGGATGAGTTGATGGAGCAGGATTGCTTGAGGACTGGCAGAACCACAGCTTAAGAAAAGACACAAGCAGAAGGGCCATCTTTAATAGAGACTGACTCATCCCACCCTGGACCTGATCTGTCCCAAAATTGTAGAAATATTTATAATTTGACCTCAGTTCATCCCACTGTGAAACAAGATGTCCACCAAGTTTTGTGAACATTTCAGATCCAGTTTGATACCCGATGGGTTGCCTTGACTGAAGCAAGGGATTTGGACAATTGCAATTCCTTGCAGAAGGCTGAGCGGAGATATTTTGATCTTCAAGCACTGGGGTTAAACTATAATTCTGCTCTCCTGGTGTAGAAGGAAAACCTTGACTTGTAACAGACAATTTGACTGCAATTAGAGCTGAGAAACACTCTCTGAGAGTTTCTGGGGCAATATTTTTGCCTTATAAAGATGCTCAGAGCAAGAGTCAAATAATTTTTGGAGGCACCAGAGCAAAAGACTGAATGAGAAGAAATGGGAAAAGCAGCTCCAAGGGCAGTGCGTTTCTCCCCTGCCACACAGTTTGTGGAGGAAGTCTTGGTCCTCTCCACTCTGCTCTCCTCTTGCCTCTGCTTTCAGGCTGCTGAGTGCATTGGACAGTCTTACTAGGAGGAGCTTATAACTTGCTTTAGGGGTGTTGGTAACTCATTGCTGCACTGTGTTCCAGCTAAGTGTCACAAGGGGAGACAGTCTCTTGCTCTTCTGATGTCATCATTTGGTAGAAAGCATCGAATGAGTGAATTCCCCCTTAACCTTCTTTATGTTTTTGAGTCCTGCTCTGTAATAACACCATGCACAGCTTCAAATTTAAGCAGCAAGATCCCTATAGGTACAGACAATTATGCAGTTTTAGTGTACACAGCAGAGCGTGACAGCTCCCCAAGGGCCAGATCCTTCCTGCAGAAGGTTCTTCTGATGGCCCATCAAATCGAGCTGGGTTACATCAGAAGTAGAATATGAATCAGGATCTTTTGTCATTTAGCTCATATTTGGTGTGGTTATAAATAGGTCGTTTGGATGCAATTCTTATTTCCAGATTTTATTTATAGTTCTTAAACCTCAGCTTTGCTTTTTTAGACCACGAGCATGTGATGAGTCCAAAAATGTCAGATTTGGAATTGGAAAGAGCAGATAACTGAGGCATGGCTCACTCCTGTCCCAGGCTACTCACTGCCTGCCCATTGTGGGCAGAAAAAAGCCAAATGATCAGTCTTGGCACAGTCATCAAGGGTTGTTTTGAATTCCTGGGAATTTAACCCTATGACTTTGACCTTTGACAAGAACACTTAATTATTTCCAGCTCTCCAACCAGGTCATTAACTGGCCTTTCAGAAAAGTTTCCTGCTCTCCATAAAAGAGAGCTCTCAGCTCCTGTCATAGCAGAGTTTACATTCTTTGAATGCAGGAGCTTCTTGAATCAGCAGGATACTGTGGTTGGGTTAAAGAGTTCAGCATTTGGTTTTGTTTTCAACAGGAGATGAATCCATGCTCCAAAATGCCATCCTGTGTCCAGACTTTGTATCTCCCAAACTTTTCCTTTTGCTTATTGTTTCCCCAGGTATTGGAATTTGAGGTTATTCCATTATAAAACCAGAATTTACGTACAAAATCAGAATAAAAACTAATCTACCCTTTTCTTATTTTCAGGACACATATATATATATATGTATGTATGGATAATAGTCAATTTTCTTTTCATACAAATAGCCAGCAGTGACTGCCTTGTGGTCCTGTGAGCCTTAAAGCTTCGGGTACAGCGTATGAGTTCCCTCAGCTGACAGATCAAGCCGCATGTGGCACGCTTTCTGTGCAAGGTAAGAGAAACTTCTTCACCTTTTTCTATAACACTCTCCATGCATTCCTCCTTCAGTCCAAAAATAATAAGTGAAAAATGTTAGTTTTTCTGGGCTTCTCAATAAATTGGAAGACACGACCTCTGCTGCAGCCTTAACGAAGAAGTATTTCATCCCACGCTTTCTCTGATCTGTGTAAACACACAGACCTCAACAACCTGGATGCAGCGGGGAGCAGAGGCTCTGCCTGGCAGCCTGGCCAGGCTTCTGCTCTCAGCAGCCCTCAGCTGAGCAAGTTTCATGCTGACCTCCGTGCATACGTCACTCCCGGTAAGGAGCTGCTGAAACCATCAAAGCCTCACTGAAATGACAGTAGGGTTTAACAGAGAATATAATTCTGCCTTCCCACTTAACAGCTTTACCAGTAAGTTGGTGCTTTTTCCTTACATGGGGATGTGGTTGGAGGGGACATTCTTTTCTAATGAGAAGGCAGCTCTTGGTACCAAAAACCACTTGCCCAACATTTCTAGCATGTAAGGCAGAAAAACAGAGCTGAAAAACAAACTTTTACTGAAATACGTATTTTTAGACTGATTTCCCAGCTTTTGCAGCCCAAACTTCCGCCTGCCAGATCTGAGGCAGAGCCCAGTGTGCTGGAGCTGTCCCAAAACATGCAGCTCTGGTCCAAATCTGTGTCTGCATCAGCCCAGATGTGGAGCCTGGGGTCAGACCAGAGTAAGGGATCACTTGGAATACCTGCCCCCCAGGAAGATCTGGCCAAGCCTGAGCTGCAGCCAGGAATACCTGATGCCCCCATGCCTCCACCTCTGGACTTGGCATCATTGAGGTGCCACAGTCAGCTGTAGGGCCATCATGCTGGCACAGACTGTGATGTCAGTGAGGAGAGAAATGAAAAACACCCTTTCCTTGACTCACTGCAAGGGGGGGAAATGGAAATGCATGCATTGAAGATTGCCTGTGGTAGCAGCGATTGTATTTCTTGCTCTGCAGAGAATGAATTTATTTAGACAGTGACGTTATTAAACATGTCTTGGAGAACAGAAAGCAGCTGTAAGCACCTTTCCTGCTCAGAGATTGTGCCCCATGCCTGGGAGAAGGCTGGAGTCCTGCTTGTGACCTGGGAAATTCCATCCCTTCCCCTGCCTCTTAGGGACTGCCAGCTTCCACCTTAGTCAAATGTGGGAACGAAGCCATAGCTGGGTAAAGGAAAAAAAATAAAAAGGCAGAAAGAAACCTGTACAGGCCGCAAACCCTCAGGAAAAGGGCTGCATTTCAAGATAAATCCATTTATCAGTGTGTTTGCAAAACGGCACAGAATCTCAGCTGCCGGAAACGAAACAGCAACAAGTGGCAAAGCTGAAGTCTGTCTTGAAGTCTGTCTGAAGTCTGTCTCTTTGTCTTTTTTTTTTTTAAAATATACTTTTGTCCCTTCACAGTCTCCTGCCTGTTCACAATGTCCTGAAAATATCTTCTGCTGCCTTACCCTCACCAACATCATTTTGCAACAGATGAATTGCACATTCTTTCTTATAAGTATTTTTTTCAATTCCAGCCTGCAAATGATTGACTTGTTAAACTGCAATTCCCTGCTGCCTGAACCAGATTCTCACCCAGAGGCTGCTTTATACTGCTCCAGCAAAGCCAAACTGCTGAACTGCCAGTATGGTATAAAAGAGACCTGGACATTGAAAGGAACATTATTTTATGTCTCTAGAATATTTTCTATATTCTATAGAAGTACCAAATGTTTTTTGTAAAATAATAATAATTAAAAAAGCAAATTCACCCATTTAATGTTCCTACTCACCAAGTACACCATATTGTATTTTAAATGTCATCTTTCTCTTTGAAAAGCTGAAAAGTTTTATGGCATAAATATTTTCCCTGTGAGGTTTAGAAACCAATGTGTTGGACACTATATTTTTTAACAGTTATGGTATATTAGATCATGGTCTTTTGTGGTTAGGTATGACATCAGGCCACCACAAAGCTGTACCAGGGGAATCACATGGGGAAAAATGTGTCAACTTAATAGGTTTCAACCTTCAAGGGAATTCAGAAAAGCCAGACCTGTGAATGTGGAATGATCGGTTGTTATTCTGACAACTAACCTGGGGTGACTTGCAAGCATGCATACTTACAAGAAGTTTTGAGAACTAGATAAGGAAAAAAGAATTGCTATGTGCATATTCCAGTTTCAGAAAAGTACCAGCAGGGCCACCAGGACAGCCACTGTCCCCCTTTACTCTCCAGTAAATACCTGATGATTCACCTATGATCTGAAGCTCTTGGTACCAGATTTGCTAAATGAGAAATGCATTCCAAATTACTAAAAGACCCACCTTGGAATCTTGGTGTATCTGGCCTACTGCTTTCATAATCTTTCAACTTATCCCTTCCATGTATCTGTTGGGGTTTTTTCCATAATGCAGCTCTCGCAATCCTTAGACCTTTCAGCCAACACCATGAGGAAGCACACAAGAAAAATAACTTTTCTTGGAAGACAGATCTGTGAGAGCAAGGGCCAAAATGCTGATGGGCAGCTGGAGCACAGTGATGCCTTAGGCTGGCTGCAGGTGATTTAGGTGAGGAGGGGACACCCAGACCTGGGTGAATATAATCTGCCTTGTATGGTTTCCTTTTTGGGGGCTGGGTGGTGTGTCTGCCCTGACTTGTCGTGGGTGCAGAGGGATTAGCTCCTACCCTGTGCTGCCCTCATTCTTCTGTGGCTTGTGCCATAACTCTTCTACCACCCAGAGCAGTTGGGAAGCCTGGTTTTGCCCTACCTCTGCAGCCACAGTCAGTGATTGCCAGGGAGGAAGGGCCCCTCCAGGATATGAAACATAGCTTGGGGGAAAGCAGGTCTCAACCCTTGTGACAGGCAAGCACCCATCTACAGGGATTTGTATTACCTGCTGAGGAGGCCATTGCCTCCATGGAGCTCAGATCCTGGGGTTGGAGAGGGGGATTTTTGGTTGTTTTTTTTTTCCCCAGAGCAAATGCCAGCAGCTTTTTTGGGAATTTGCTGATTCTGTTTCTGACCTATGAAAGCACTTTTCTGCCTAAAAGGTTTTCTCCTTTTCCTAACTATCCTAATTGGTCTAATGAAAAATATTGCTTCTACCCGTAAGCTTCTTTCTTGGTTAGAATGCACTCCATCCTGTCCCCAGAAGATAGCTAAGTGTGGTTCCTGCTGCTGGCCTTGTATTTTGAAGGGCAGAGACAACATGTGAGAGATTCTGTACCCATGCTAGGCCTTGGAGAGCTATAGCTACAAGCGATCTCATACTGAGGTGTGTGCATGCCTGCATATGTGAGGAGATATCTCAGATTGCAAAGACAATCCTCCTATTGTCATTTCTTAACTTTTAAGTCCCCAGTTTTGTAAGCCAAATGATGTCCTATTAGCATAGACTTGCATTTAGACATGCACTAAAATGCCTCCAAATGTGCAGATTTATTGACACAATGAGTGCATTTTTTCCTCCCTGAAATGAGGATAAGAGGAGCTGCAGATACAAATGCATTTCATAGACCTGTGTTACTCTGTTCTCTGACTATTTTATTCTTTTTCATCCTTGTAATTTTTATATAGCTATTATGACTTCTATTCGTAATGGGGCTTTCCTTTGTAACATGCAGCTGAGATGTATAAATGTTTTTCTCAGAAATGATTCCATGTGATCCATCAGGCCATTAAGGCTTAGCCAGTCTGCCTTGTACTTTGAATACTGACTATTCACATCAATGTGATTACTAACTACATACAGCTTAAGGACTCCTGTTACAAATTTTTAGGGAAATCATTCTGAATAAGGAGCACTCTCAGATTTATTGTTCTTTTCGGCCTCTTACAGACAATCTATAAATTGAGTGAAAGTGTTTGTGGACTTCATTACATGAAACTGTACCAACTATTACGTTGAATCTAAACAAAATAGGGGGAGGAAGTCAAAATCCAATTTGTCATTGTCCTTGCTAAAAGACATGTACAAAAGCAGTGATAGCAAATGTCACCACAGTGTTTCTTATCAGCCCTTGCACAGGGACATGAAGAAAAGATGTTTCTGATAACATTTAAAGTTATTCCTTTTTTTAGATCCCACATGTTCATAGCATAATAGAATAGGATATCAGCTCTGACTGCATATGGGACAAACCCTAAGAGCTGATCCTTTGCTTTGCTCACAGAGAAATGCTGCTCTCCACTTTGGATTTCATATCAGCTTGACACTAACTTAGATATTATCCTTTTAAATTGGCATTAGTGTGCTCAGGGATTGTTTTGTTGTTGTTACTGCTAGCCGGTTATGCTTCGGTCAGGGATTTGGAGGACTTCTGTGATCAAAAGCTCTGACATAGGTCTAAGTACCTGCATGGCTCCCCATCCCCACAGCCTGGGGGAGAGCAGCTGAACCTGCCCTGCCCTGCTGCTCTCCTGGGTAAGTAGTCATGGAGGGCAACTGAGTCTGTAGGAGGTGTGAGGCTTGGAAAAACAGAGGGATCCGGTTTTTTTTGCAGTATGACAGAGAAATACAGCAGGCCAAGCTCCTAGGTATGTCCTGTGTGCTGCACCAAACACTGACCTCCTGTAGCATGAATCTAGATTTTCAAAGCACTTTTCTGAGTGACTCAGGGTGGATTTCAGAAACACCTCGAAGCTGTGTTGTGCATTTATCTCCTCCAAAACAGACCCCAGCTTGTGCAGAGGAGAGAGGAGCCCCATGAGAAACGTGTATCTTTAAACCTCCAACAATGGCCAGATATCCCATGTTTGCTTAATGTGTCACTGGGCTGGGCATGCCTGTACTTCTAAGCCCTGGAGGACAGGGAAATGCTACTTTCCTGCCCTAGGTTGTTGCAGAACACAGTTTTTAATGGTTCTCAGGTATTTACCAGAGAGCAATAAGGAACTTTCTGACTTTCAGGGGAAACATTTAGTGCACCTTTTCTTAAACTGCCAGATAATGATGATGACCATAATTTTCAAAGAAAAGTCTTTGCTAGGCACTGAAAAAGAAGGTGGTTTCCAGAGGCTGGCAGCACCACACAGCCTGCCCACAAAGTTGCAGGGAACTAGTGCAGGGGGCAGCAATGCCAAGCAGCTCAGCAGGAAGGCAGCTTTGTGTCCTGTCTGCAAGTGTTGTTGAGAACCCCATTGCCCTGGGAGTGCCTAAAGGAGGAATCACAACAGAACCTTTGGAAATAAGTGGAGTGGTAAGCTTCCTTGTCAATCTAGCAGCAAGATCCTCTCCTTCCTGTGTTCTGTGACAAAGATAGAGAATAAATACTCTGGGCTGAGTATGATACAAAAGAAGCCCTTAAAAGTTCTGCAGTTCCTGGTTTCAGGCCCTTAGCAAGGGTTTGCTTTAAGCTGTAAAAATGAAGTTTAAACATTCCCTCATTAACCTCTTTTCTTTAAACCTTCTCATGTCTCCAGCTGCTGTATTCATGTGCTTCCCCAGCTGGAAGGGAGCCAGGCACAGGGTGAGAGAGTCTCTAAGCTTAGAGATTCTTTCTTACAACATTTGGAATGCAGAGTGAAAGCATCAGAGAAAAGCAGCAGTGACCCTTCCCTGGAGTTTTGCCCCCTTTTTGTATGGTCATACCCCAAAAGCAGATGATTACTAGTGTATGGATTGCCATGCTGGTGCTTTTCCATTCCTGGTGGAGGGTTGAAGTTCTGACTGGCCTAGTTCATCACAACTATCAATAAAAGCAACAGATGAAGTCCTTGAACTCTGCATTGTCTAAGGTGTGACTCTTATATCTAGTTTTATTGGTGTGCTACAATATATGTTACATATCTCTGATCATAAACAGAGTTTAGATAAATACAGCTGAGACAACTGATAATGGCCAGGTGTATAAAAACCCACAGTTGTTCATTGTAATTTAAAGGAGGAAGTGTTGTCTTTTTTCTAACGTTAAAAACTTTCTCTGGAAGGACAGCTTTTCTAAGGGCATAAATGTGACATTCACTGTACAAAACCTGTGTCTCTTCTAATTTGTGTATTAAACTGTGTGACCACTCATTTCTGTACTGCACAAATAGGCTTAACCTCATTGAAGCTGATAGAAGGATGGACCTCACCAGTTATCTCTCAGGCAGTTCTTGGCTAGTGGGTGCAGAAAACATACAGAGTACACAAGACCCTTCCTCCTCTCCTTTGCTTGTGAGAAAGATGGGATTGATGTTGCAGAAAAACATGTTTTCACCTTGTAAGCAAGCTGTGGTGCTGTTCACATGAGCATGGCTTAGAGAAGTAAGTATCTTTCCGATGGCTTTTTTTCAGAGACTCCATCTAAATGGACTTCAGTTTTCAATTCAAAAGAAATATTCCTCTTAATCTTTGTAAGGGAAGGAATCACATAATGTAGCTAATGCTGGACTAGATGTAGTTGATACTGCTTCCCAGGAAATGCAGAGGAAAACTATTCATAAGGCTGATGGCAAGTCAAAAGCTCTCCCGGAGGCAGCACAGTGAGAGTTTTACATTGCGTTATCAGTTCTTGATGGGAAATTTGTCTCATGTAAGAATGTGGACCAAAAGAGATGGAAACAGTAAACTAAATTAGAAAGCTTTGGGCATCACATGAGGTAACACCTGTTGGAGCAGCAGTGAGGCTCCTGAGAAAAACTTATTTCAAAGGAACGTGGAGATAATGGAGCAACTTGTGTGTGCATGGCTATCTCCCACCATCACCACTAATGGATTCTGTAATAAGGACTCAGAGAAACAAAGCAGTCACATTTGAACATTTTGCTGGCAGATAACATGGAGTTTAATTATTCTGTGTTCCTGCTTTCAGCAGCTGAGGAGACAAACACAGTAGACCCATCCTTCACCTTTCAAGCATCTTGCTCAGTAGCATTTTTCTCTCTTTTCCTCA
This sequence comes from Tichodroma muraria, assembly GCA_013390105.1. NCBI lineage: Eukaryota > Metazoa > Chordata > Aves > Passeriformes > Sittidae > Tichodroma > Tichodroma muraria. Next base: position 5,642 of record WAAG01050158.1, on the reverse strand, counting down.
GTGACAGTGGTCTTGGAGGAGTCTGCCCCAGAGAAGAGGTTTGGGTGGGAGAAGAGGGGTTAGCTGTGGGCTAGGGTATAGGATATTCTCTGGAGCCAATGTTGTGATCTTTTGCCCCATCACAGCTCCTGCCTTCTTCCTCATGGCTCTGCTGTATGTTGTCATGCAGCCATTAGCCTGTCAGCTCACAAACCAGCCTTTCACTGGGGAATGTGAGCAGAGGGATTCTTCCAGTGCCTCCTCTGGCTTCTACAAAGCCCCTGTGTTCAATGCTGTTGTGTCAGCAGTAGGATCATATAAATTTTAATCAGAATTTTGTTAACAGGGAGGATGGGGCTATTTAAATACCAAGTGTTGGGTCTTTGCCTCATGGACCTGAGAACTAATTGTAGTGGGACTGGTTTTGGCTTAAAGAGATTCTCTTACAAAGTTGTTGGGTTTTTTACTATATATTTCATAAGGGGAGAAAATTAAAATTTGAGTAATTAGATAATAATTAGATTAAATAAATTATTTTAAAATTTATTTATTAAATTATTAAAGCATAATTAATTCAAAGCACAAATCTGAAGTTGAAACAACCTCCTTCCCTCCCCATCCCAACAAAAGAGAATATCTGGATTTTTGGACTGGAAGGTCACTAGTGAGTGATAAAGGAGACTTTAGTTCTGGCCTTGGCCACACTTCTTGCTTGCAGGCTGCCCCTCCTCAAGCCAGCCTCTGCCACCCTGCTTAAAAAAGGAGTGTCATGATATCGACCCACTTGGCAAAGTGCTTTGGGATCTATCTGTGAAAGAGCCAGGGCTGAGTTGCCTTTGCAAACTTTGAATGTTTCACGTTGGTACCCTCCTTCAGCTTGGAAAACACTGCGTGCCAAATTTGGGCAGGTTTTAGTGTTTGTGATTCATTCCCAGGGAATTCCAGACTTCTTTAAGCTCTTCCCTTATTGGTAGGTATTTGCTGACTGATTTACTAAATAGGCCGTTCTGGGGCTCTTTGCTGCGCTTGTCACCGCTTACCCGTTCGCAGGACTGAGTCACGCACCACGAAGCCTTACAAAATTCAGATATGGCGAACGGAAGCAAAAACCCAGCCCTGAGCACAAGCCACAGCTTGGAGCGGCGGGGCGACAGCTCCACCTGCCCACGCCCGGGCTCTGTCGGTGTGTGAGTCAGGGCTGGCCGAGCAGGCAGCGGTGGGACCTCTGGCTTGATAGCAGAGCAGGACAAAGAGGAGCTGTTATCTGGTGTGCACGAACAAGCACTCTCAGTGCAGACAGGGTACCTGGCACGTAAACTCACGAGCTAGGCACTACGTGCAGAAGGTAACTGTAATAAAAATATACTGAGAGCATTTTGTTTATGGTTTCTTCCTTGGCAAAATAATCTGCAAACTTGTGGCAGCTCTTTCCTTAGTATTTTGCCTTTCTCCTACAGCTCCTATTTTAATAATATTTCTAAGTAAATAATCTGAAAAAAAACCACAGAATTTTCAGAATATGCCTCATTATTTTGAAGCCTCCTGCAGGGAACAGAAATGCAGTTGCAACCTGCTCATGCTTTCTCATAAATTGATTCCAAACCTTGCACGTGAGCACACTGTGATTTCTACTGATGCCCAGAGTGACATCTTCCATGAAACCCCACAGCTGTCCCTTAATGGGAGATTAGTGCTTTAACAGGATGTCTTTTTATTACTGTTGTTGTTTGCTCGCTAATGAAGCAGGCTTGTGCTGTGTGCTATCAATTACATCACAAATCATGTAATGTAATGACTCAGTACCTTTTTTGTTTTTAAGAGAAAATGTAGCTGCGAGTTCTATTCAGTCTGGTTATTTCATGGCTTCAGAATTTGTTGTCAAAGTTCCTCATTACTGCAGCTGTAGACAAAAACTTGAAAATCTGAATCTCTTAAGGCTCAGGAACGTGACAGAAAATAGCGCCCAAAGGTCACACGCAGTTTGGTTCTGTGGGAGAGGAGAAGGTGAGGGAAGAGGAGGAGGAGGAGATACAAAAGCTGGCACAGGATATTTGCAGCTAGCACTGCTGTCTCAGTGGAGGTGCTGGCAACATGTGGCTCCTGGGGCTCCTTGGAAACTTTTTGCTGTTTAGCCTCAGAATTTGGATTCCACCAGCCTTGTTTAGTCTTTCTGGGCTCTTTTAAAGATCAGCTGAGGGAAAACATGAGTTGGCCCTTCCAGAGGGAGCTACTGGTCCTCTCTTCATTTGGTGATGCAGAGGAAGTAGCTAAAGCATGGTGTTGTGAGAGAAATTAGCTGCTTCTGCTTTCTCCTCTTCCCCTGTAGTGAGTTTTGTTCCCGGAATGAATGAGACAGATTTAGTACCGATTTTATTCCCAACAGTCCCCAATAGGCAACCTAAAAATACCTCTAACCCCACACACATCCCTTGTAGTCCACAGCTTTTTCTGGAGCTGAAGCAAACCAGAGCTGATGTCATGGGCTATTTTTATACGGCGACATTGAAAACACTTTGTTTTTGTAATAGTGAAAGAGCACACTATACTTTTTGGTAAATTTCGGTGTTGTTGTTTCCATTTATGTAGATTGACAAATAGATGAACTTAGATGGAGCAGGTGGGGTTTTTTTTGTTGTTTGGGGGGGAGGGGGGGAGAGGGTGTTTTTGTTTTTTTTAAAATTATTTTCAACTCCTTTAGCACCAATTCCACCCCTGTCTTCTTCCCCTGAGTTCTCCCCCAACAGCAAATGCCAAGGTAACACCTGCCAGGGGTGGGTCAAGACAGTGGCCTTTGGTCTCCAAATAAAAACAGGTGAGTAACTGCACTCTTACTGCCCCAGGTATGAGCAGGGAGTGCTGCAGCAGAGCTGGCACATTCATTCACAGTTCCTGTCGA
>WAAG01050153.1:0-13912 GCA_013390105.1 Tichodroma muraria | reverse complement strand
GGCTGAGCCATTAACTAAGTGTAAGGTCAATCTCATCAGCTGAATGAAAAAAAAAGGGCCACTGCGTTCTCCTGAGGGCTGCCAGCAGAGACTAGAAAGGATTTTCATCAGCACAGCTTCTGTACACTCACATTTTATAAAAACAATGGAGCAAAGTGGCAGAAACTGTGTTTTAGTATCTTCCCTTGCACTGCATGAAATGATGGCATACAGTCAGGATCTGAGGTAATACTTTCAAAAACACTCAAATGACTTGAGGAATTCACTCTTATCTTCAATCATGAACTAATTAATCAGATCATGAAACCACAGGTGGTTCACACAGGGCAGCTTTCTGAACTGTCTTTCTGAATTTTGGAAGATTGCCCCTTAAAGGGAACAATAAAGGGGGAGGCTAGAGGTGACCTTTTAACAGCAGAGAATGGAGGTAGGAAACGTGTTTTACAGAGCAATACAAACTTTTTGAGAACAGCTAAACTCTCTGGAAGCTCCCTCATTTCTGTAGCCCTCTGTACTATCATGAAGGGTTATTGTGGGTCTACACTCTCATATTCTGAATTATGAATCTCAAATAGTAACAGCACAGTTATCAGTCAAGCCTCAGGTGCTGTATTTCTTTCAAGAGAAGAGGAGTTTCTTAATCTCATTTATGAGACCACAAAGCCCCGAAATTTAAACTGGAGTTGCTAAAAAAGCTCAGGGTTTGTTCTTTTTAAATTCATACAATGAAAAGAAGTATTCTTAAGCTTCTCAAGAAGGAAAGAACTTAGTTCAGGACTTGTTGGTAGCTATCAAGTTTACAAAAGTAATGCATAGTGTCCTGGTTATTCCACTAATGATAATTTGCTAGCAGAAAAGAAATAAAATACTTAGAGCTCCATTAATTCAGTAGAAAGGGTCTTGACTTCAATTGATCAAGACTGTTTCTGAACAAGGAAATGAATTTTACAGATGATAAATGGCTAAATTGCCCTTTGGGGAATCAGCCTGGTTGTAATTTATAAACCAAGACCAGATGCTGCTGCAATGCAGTCTTTGAGAAGCATGGGAATGCCTGCTCACCTGCATGACGTGCCTGGTTCCGCCAAACGTGGGCAGTGTAGGCACATGATAGACCTGGAGCTTCCCAGGACCACTGGTACTGCCTACTCATTCAGCTGTGCCTGGGAAAAACTGTGGCAAGAAACAGGCCCAAGGTCAGATAAATGCTCATGGCAGGCTGTGTATAGTCCCAGAACCACGGGTTGAGCTCCATCATGTTCTCCATCCTTTGCTAACACTGTCCAGCCCACCACATAATCCTACTGTATCCTGAACTGCCTGTGTCACCTACTGTTTATTTCCAATGGCAACGTGTTCCTTCCTTCCCCCTGCATTCACAGGTCCTCTGTTTCTCCATGAACTGAACTCCTTGCTTGATTTTCTACTTTTCTCCCCCAACTCCATTTTCTATCGCTTTCCGCCACACCAAACTTGCTCCTTCAGCACTTCCAGATGTTTCTCTGGTGAAGCTCTGCATGTCCCTCTACCATGAGCTGCTCCCCTTTTCCTGCTTCTCACAGCACCTGTGGCTGGTAACTAGGGAAAGTAAGTAAAAAAAACATCCTTAGTTTGCTATCTGGCTTCCCTCTCACTTTGCAACCACTGCAGGCTTAAGAGGAGGTTATTCTAAGAAAATGGAGGTATTTTAATGATTTTGTTCTCTGCCTGTGACAATTAAATAAATAAATAGATACCCCTCTCCCAGTAATGCAAAAGCTCTGGCTTGAGTAGAGGTAAGTGCTATTTGGTCTAATACATATGAACATTTTGGAAGAGAAAATAGAGACCATTTTTGAAACTGTGACTGCTGGCGAGCAGAGCGGTGTGGGGAAAAATAGGTAGAGCAGCAGGATTGCAGGCAAAGTGAAGAGGATTAGGAGACCAGTTCTGGGTGAGTGCAGAACAGCCCAAGGGATTGGTCCCTGAGGCCAGGAAACAGCATGAAAGAGCAGGAGGACTAAAGGAGGAGAGAAAATAGTAAGAAAAAATATATGTAGGCAACTGTGAAGAAAGCTATATAAACTGTGTATGACAAATCAGTCACATTTAATCATCTGTATCTGACTAGCTCTGTGCCTGCACAGCTACCTGCGCAGCATTCTCTAATATATTGTTCACACACAAGCACATAAATAATTATTATTACATGCTGCCTGGAACAGAAGGGGTATTTTTAATACCTCAATTCTCCCCCACTTCACCATCTTCCACATTTTTGTTTCTTTTCAACACCAGGCAGTTTCTCAAACGAAGCTGTGAGGAAGCAAGGAAGTACTGGTACTGGCCATATGGAAGATAGGGGAATGCAGAAAGAATATGAAGCTGTTAACACCTCAGCCTAGGAAGCAGCCTAAAATTCCTGTCCGATAAATTCTGGTAAATTATGCCTAGGGAACCACTATGGATTTCAATTTGTTGGAAAGATACCAGAAAATGTCAGTATGAAGATATTTTATCTGAATTTTATCTTCCTATTTTGGATACTTGTGAAAACTGTAATTTGTACCAGTATTGTTTGTGTCAACAATGGATCCCTGAGCCTGGACCATATATTAAATTACCCCTCAGAGAAAGTCACACCGATTTTTTTTCCCCTTTTCCTCTAATGTCGCTGAAAAATTTTTTGAGTAGTACCATACAGTAGGAAAGAAGTCTTAGCTGGTGAGCAGGCTTCTGAAGATATTTAACAAATTTGGAAAAGGCTCACCACAATTTGAGAAGATGCATGTTTCTGAAAACTGGTGATAGATCTCACCCCAGAGACCATTTAGGAGTTCCTCTTGGGTGCTTACACAGATGCAAATATTTTTGCTTTGACAGTAATTGCATACACCTCTGTTTCAGCTGCAGGTACCAGCAGTGCTGTGCTACTGGTGAAGCTGTTTCATCGCAGGTAAGACCCCAGCAGATGCACCAATTACTTCACATACTGTTTACCCGCTTTTGGTGACATTGAGGCTAACCTTGGAGTCACCTCCCCCGCTGCCGCACTCGCCCTTGTCGTACCACCATTTGTTTTTCAATTTGTCCAAGAGGCCTTGCTCATTCAGTTTTAATACTGCCAGGTTAACAGCATTTCTTGAAACGATAAAACATATTTTGTAAGAAACTGCACAGCTGTTAAGATGTTAGAAGGAATGAGGACTTAAGCTGTTTAAAAGCTTGATCCACACACTAAATAAACCTCTCATTTCCATATTTCAAAGCCCTTGGCAGCACAAATAATTGTGGTTACTTCCAAATGTGAAAAATGTGTTTCCAGTTCTAGAAAAAATTTTCAGCTTGGATTTTAATGCAAAAATTCTATCAACCAACCCAAACTATTTTTGCAAAATGATGATAAAACTCTGTCTGGAATTAAAAACGATTTACACAGATTTGTTGAATCTATATTTAAAGTATGCTCAGTGTGGGCCCAGGCTGTTTTTTCAAGCAGATGAGAAAATTTATGTCCATGCACTAAAAGAGGCAAGATCCCAACTGCCTGTGCTAGACACTGCCAGTCGCTGTGTCACTACAGTTCTAACATGAAGCACTTCAGGCTGATCCTGCATGAGCTATGGATTAGGCCTCCAGAAACAGGCTGTGGGAGGAAGAGCTGAGGAGGACTAACAGCTCACACACTGACTAAGATGCTGTCCAGAGCCAGTCAATAGAAAGCATTGGACGAAAGTGCTCAGAGGTCTGGAGCCCTGCCGTTGGCACATCCGTGCATTTGGGATGCAGGATCCAGAGTCCCGCTCCCTTTGCACATTAGAGGCTTAGCAGAAAGGCAAGACCTAGGGTCTGCTTAGTGCCATGACTCCAAGGACTGCCCTGCTATTCTGGGAGAGCATCCTGTGTCCCAGCCCAAAGAGCACCTGAGGAATGAAGGAGGAAGGTGGTGATGGAGGGTGTCTGCCCTGGGGAAACCTGGGAACAGTGTGGCCAAACTGAAACTCAAACACTGCTGGAAGAGAAAAGCCAGCCAATTAGCTAAGTGCTGAGAGACAAAGAAGGCTTTTTGGACATCCTGAGGACCCAAGATATAAGGAGATTTTTGGATATCCTGAGGACTTTTCTCTGGAGAGTTTATACATGTTATGCTACCACTGGGTGACAGACAAATCCTGCTTTGCTAGCAACACAGTGGCATGGGAACAACCGACTGAAAGGGGATCTCTGAGCCTGGTGTCCTCCATATCATGTTTAAATGTTCTTTTTTCAGATGACAGAAATACCTGACAGAGACTTTAGATCTGTGCAGGCAGAGGGGCATTGCCAACACAAAGGCTAAAGCACAGAACCACTGCTTCTGTAGGAATACAAGGCTGCTGGAATTGTACCAAATCTCAGCACAGAACTAGGACACAGCTGGTTCTAGGATGCAGTTGCTTGTCTGCATGCTCACGTTTCCCTTTAGTTTTCCAGAGAGCATCAGGACTGGATGGCAGCGGTTAGACGGTATAGACCACCACACAAACCCAAATGTAAGGCATCTGGATTTATGATAGTGACTATAGCCACTATATAACATTTTAAAATCAGTTGATAACTAATCTGCCAAGGTATTTATGCAGCTTTCACCATCTCCAAAGGAAATTTTGCACTTGTTTAAGTGTACGACTTCCTATCTGTATTACTAAGACCCTAAACAGTCACATAGCCTAATGATACACAACTACATCAGTATCAGNGCATCCATGCCTATCAGAAATGTGCACTCTCTCTGATGGGTGTCTGCCCAAGCTTACTTGTGGCTCTGTAGAGGCACAAGGAGCAGTGGCACAGTTCATCTCCAAAGTATTTGAGAGGTGTCAGTGGCTTAACTACTGCTCTTTGGGGATGATATGGGGTTAAGAAAGATAGAGTTTGTCTCGGAATTTGTTTAATGCTCTCAAGATCTGTATGTCAGGACTGAGTGGGATATGAAAAGAACTATGGCATTCTCACTTCAACAAGAGGATGCAACACCTTCAAAGCACTCGGAGAAGGGTCAAGAAGAGATCCTCTGGCAGCAGGGCTCTATCAAATCATATGGCACTAGAAGACACTGCAGTTTGTGATTCAGCTTCTCTAGAGATGGCTGATCTCTCATCTCTGGGGGTCCCTTCTGGTCTTAGAATGGAAATTTTTCTCTTATTAAGAGAGATATCTTCCTGGCAACCAGGTACAGATAATGGTACTTCACAGCTTATGGAGAGTCCTTTACTGCACTGTTCCATCTGTGGGACAAATGCCAACTTCAGGACAAACCTTTACTGTCGTCTGGTAACAGCTTTTCATAAAGCTCTTCCTGGATGAAAGACAGGTCCTTGCTGCTGGTCATGAAGTTTGGAAATTACTTGTGTGTAGATCTAATGTTACCTAACTGCACTGCAGTTAGACTTAAAGGAGATTTTCAATAGAGATAAAGTAATTGCTTGTCTGTCCCTAAAAATGAAAATGAGAACTGTAGGCTGTAGTGGGAGTGATAACAGACTGCTCCTGGTGGATAAATCTTTAAGGGGAATTTAGCAGCCAGACTGACAAATGTAATTTTGTATAAGTTCTCTAATTATGGTTCACACTCCAGAGGGAGAGAAGCAATTGCAAAATTGGAATGAAATTGTTCATTTGTCCCTTTTGTTCTTGTAAGCAATTGCTTTTGAACCAGTCATATTTACTACAGATTTTTCATACTTAGCTTTTCATTACAAAGCCTGTGCTTTCAGCCTATTTGCCCCATTCAGAAAGGTAACTGTGTGGCCAGCCTTGCCACTTAACAGATAGATTTCCAGTACACTAAACATAAATGTTACCTTTTTAAGGACATTGGGACTGGGCCAAAGGCGAAAGATTATCCTGGAAACACTATTTCTTTCATGCTGAACATCAGTATTTCAGTATTCTGAAAATTGCTTAGATATATATCTGGAACCTGCTGTCTACAAAGTCAATGTCAAAACTCCTTGCTTCAACAGGATCCAAAACAAGGTCTAATTTAATGCTGCTATGTTGAATTGTCACACTGGACAGCAATAACACAAGCAGCTGCTTTGACAGTTCTACAGATGAAGGCAGGATTGATCACTCCCACGAGAAATGAAATGTATCTCAAGGAATATCACTAACTCTCAATTCAACAAGCCACTTAATCTCAGTCTGATTTTAAAGCAGATGGGAAGCCCTATCAATCTGTCTGTCTGAAAAAAGCATCTTCAAACTATTTCCTCTGAGCTGTAGTTTCTCAAGTGTGAACATTAAAGCTCACCAAATTAGACAAAGTCCTTATGCTAAAATCCTTAGAAAGGTTTTTTATTTTCAATCTTTATCTTATTTTGGGTGAAGATGTTACCTGATAAGTTACAACTTTTTTTCAAATTAATGTCTACTTACACCTTTCATTTGGATATCCCNACCTTTCATTTGGATATCCCAAGATGAATTAAAACAGCTAGGTGATGCCTTTCACAACTAATATAAGTTTTCATGTTTAATTTTTATGTTGAAGGGAAAGAGCTTTTTCACTTGCCAAATGTTTAAATTTATCTTTCAAAGCTTTAAAGATTGTCAAGGAAAATTTTCCCACAGTCATTTAGAGAAGCTGCAGCTGGTTGATAGTAATCCTAGAGTAATAAATAAATAAATGAAACCCATTCATGAGAGGGTTATTTAGCTGGGTTATTAGCCATATCCATAGAAAGTTTCACAGCACAATAGAGAAATGAAAATAAAAAGGATGAAGAAGTAAATGTGGATTTAAGCTGCAATAATCATTCTGAAATTAAACTGTATTGTTTATAAATGTAACACATTATTGTCCTCATCATGTCTAGTAGGCCATGTAAAACCAGGTTAGTTTCACACTGCTTTCTCTGTTGCTTTGTTATCCAGGTCCACCTCAACATGTGGCAATACGTAATTTCCCTCTGGTCAGCAAAACACAGAGAACCTTTGCTCAACACTGCAGTACGTCTCAGGTAGGTTATAACTGAGAGCCTAAAACGTGCGATGGTGACTGCATTGAAAATTATGTACCGAGACCTCAGAGCCAGGCTAGATCACCCACACTCATCCTGGACAGTGCTTCGTTCTGCCACAGAGGAAGGCATTTGGAAACCTGAGTCTCCATGGCGGAAACTTTTTTTTCATCTTAAAAAACAGGACTGTATCCTCAATTCCACATTTAGTCCAAACTCCCCCGAAAGACAATGTATTCCTCAACAAAGGAACTGACATCTTTTCAAGAGTCAGGGTTTAATAGTAGAAAGCAGGCAAGGACTTTAATATTTGACTCTTAATCCTTGGTATCACTGCACAGTCCTGCCTTTTCCATTCTGAAGAAAACAAGAGTCCTTGCATGCAATAGTCGAGCCAGTTCAGACAAAACTGCAGCCCTCACCTCACAAGTACTTGGGTGCATGGACAGTGATTTCAATGTATGGATCACAGCTATTTTTAACCAGCCTTTAGAATTACAGTATGAAAAACATGATGAGAATTAAATCATTATCATTCATTTAAAATCACTGTCCATCTCCCTATAAATAAACAGTAGTAAGCAGTTTAAAACATTGATTAGCATCCCCCCTTTTTTTTTTTTTTTTTAACAAAAGCCCATCTGTGCTGTAGATACACCTTACACAGTTATCAAAAGATGCAAATGCACAGACAGATGACAATGGGACTACCCAGTCCCTTGCAAAATAACATCAGTGATTCCAAACGGATACCTCATTTGTTAACCAAAAGAATTGCAGCAGGGTGCTTGCCCAAAGCCCAGGGAAGCCAGCAGAGAGGTTTGCTTTGACTTCAAATGAGTTTGGATCACACCAATGGCTAGCAGTTGACCCATCTGTTGGACTTCACGCTGTAAGAAGCAGTGAGAGGGAGACATGCAACAAATGTCCTGAACACCTGAACATAATGCACCACACTGTGGTACCCAGCTCATGTACATGCTCAACCACAGGAGGGGCATTTCCACAGCTGATAAAGGTCCCTGCACCACAAGGGAATGAGATAGAGGTCCAGGCTAGGGACCACCATGGCCAGCATCACAAGCACTGCTGGAAATCTGAGACAGTCCTAGCACAGTATCAGAGAAGGAACACAAAATTTTGCCTAATGCAACACTTTTAGTTTCAGCACAGCAACACATCACTCCTTAGAAATCAGGAACTAAAACATGAAATGCATTCTGCTCAGTAAGATCAAGCCTGTGCTCACAGCCTAATGCCCAGAGCTTGAATACACACAACAGAAAGAAACGGCTCTCTCCAGCCTGGTTAGGCTGAATATGTATCCAGATGTATACATACTTGTATACAAATATGCATACTCTCAGCCACAGCTGCTTTTCATTTAAGTCATTCAGTTCCCAAAATCTCTGGATACACCATGGTTCATAGGATGGGTGGAAAGTACCACCCATCTGCACCATTCAGCATCATTCCAAAATGCAAGTCCAAGGACTCAGCCTTGGCCTGGTTCATGGAGACTGCTTCCATGAAGCACAGTCTCAGACTATCCACTTTTGAACACTAAATACTGAATACTGGCATAAAGGCACAGGAAAGTACCTAAGTATTCATTACAACAAAGGCAGGATCTCTGCTGTAGGTATTTAATAACAATATTTTAGGCAGATGGTAGAGCTTTGTCAGGAAAACTTAAATGTCTTAGCTATTTAAACAGCTTTGACATTTTCCTGAATCCCTTTCCTGAACTTAGTCTCATAAATTCTGTGTAACTGGCATGTTAGGTAGCAAAAATACTTCCCTGCATCCTGGGCAGATTCTTAGCACAGTTCTGCAGTTATCATCACAGACGGCGGCACTGTTGTTTCACTGCTAGAGTCGGGGATGTTGTTCACTTGCAATAATGAACAAGCAAGATGTGCAAAAATAATGTGACTCACTAATGAGACCCTACATACACGAAGACAGCCTTGTCTAAATTGCAGCTATACTGTAGAGCCCATCGTCCCAGAAATGCTGGGGCCACCACTGCAGCTGCCAAGGCAAAAGCAGAGCAAAGACCCCAACCCTCCAAAAGGCTTTTCATAAATCACTCCCACAAGGGATTTCAAAGTCTCAGAAATCGCTCAGTCACATAGATGTCACATGGTGCAGAGAGATGGCATCTCTGCTTAACCTCAGGTTCTCTGAATGTACAACAAAGTTCAACAAGGAGTACTGAATGTTATATGAACAAACATCCATAGGTTAGACACAAATTAATATTTCTGTCTGGTTTCAGACTGAAACCACGACAGTGGGCTACATATGACGTGTGGACCAAGTGGCAAAATACAGAGGCTTCCTTTCCATTACAATAAAATATATGACCACATTGTCCTATAAGTTTGTTACATATATATTCCTATATAACTGGTGCCTGGAAAGAAAGGGGGATCAGCAAACTGCTGTACAATGGGACGTAAACCCACAGATGTGGTGGTGCATAACCACTAAAGGAACAAGCTTTCCTGAGACTGCAGTATCACGGCCAGTGCTGGCAAGTGATGATATATCTCAAGCAACCCCAAGCTCGTTTTCCTCCTTGCACTTTGGAAGTCTCTCCCTGCAGCCTGCTGGTGCAGCCATCATGCAGACCAGCCCCTGGGTGCTCCTGGAGCAGGCTGGAGGTCTTCCTCCTGCAGGACAAGGCAGAGAGGGTGCTCGGTGAAGCCAAGGTCAGTGACCTTATTCCAGTGATGTGAATTGCAGTTATTCTCTCATGATCTAATCTGTATCCAGCCCAGGTAGCTTGGGAAGAAGAGGCCACAGCTGCCAGGAGTCTTTCCTGGCCCCCCAGCCTAGAGCTTCCTGGATGTAGCTGAGGATCTGTCTTAAATGTGCTTAGCGAGACACAAGTGCGTGCATTTTTTACAGTTTGTATAGATAAGCCATTCAAATGATTTTTAACAGGAAAAATTAAAATGCAACCTTACCAACCAAAAAATTAAGACCTGCACATCTTTTGAGCTGTTTATTTTATCCATGTTTTGAAAAGCGCTGATGGCAGATTGTAACATGACAAAAATGTAGTGCGGTTTAAGGGTGTTTGACAATTCATCAAGAGAAATTAAGTGTAAAGCTGCATGGCACTGGCTGAATATGTTTAATAAATTAGGAATTGAACAAGCACTCTGTTAACAAGGAAGATGTAGCCAAAGCTTACATCATTGTGTACTCAGAAGGCTTGAAGGATCAATAACGTAAATATTAAACCGGAGAGCTAATGCATGAACATTTTTACAAGAAAAATAAACTTTAAAGACAAAAGGTCTGCTTTAAAAGCACATCCTCTAAAATGCATTTAAGATCTTACAGGGGAAATATTTTTACTGGGATTTATAAAGGTTTGCATGCTGTCATGTAAGTAACATGAAAAAAAATGTATTCAAATACTGAAGCACAGCAGTCATCAAAACATTTTCACATGTTAGTTCAAACAAAATAAAGTCCTTGGCACTTGCTGTCATAACTTGGCCAGCATTTATATTAAATAAAGAACCGCTAGTATTCATGTTGTGAGTCTTCATAATATACTAGCTCTTCTGCAGTGGGTCTCTCAGGCTTTTCCCCTAAGCTCCTCCATTTCTATATTTATGTATATCAAAGAAAGGACGTGATCAGCCATCTCAGGAGACTGCTCAGGTCCAGCTCCAGACCCACCAGAACACTGAATGCCACCTGAATTCCGTCTTGCAAAATTCACATACCCCTGAAGAACTGACTGGTCTGTAGAAAGCCAAAGCATTGCAAAAAAGCTCTGGGCAGGTTCTGCGCTGCATTAGAAGTTGAGGCCTTTAAAAAAAATTATTTTAAAATCCCCTGTCCAACTGTTTAAACCCAATTTAAAACACCTCTTACAGAAAAATGTATCAAAATATTAGTCAAACAGTAGGAATAAGGTATTTTTACAAGAATGCATGTTTATTCCTATCTATTTAGAGATGGGAAATTTACAGCAGTGCTCAGATACTTTTCAGTTGTGGCTAATTAAAATAAGTACAGCACTCTTCATTTAGCCATCCAAATAAGATGGTTAATTTCCAGAGGCAGTGAGTATTTAAGCTTCTATGCATACCCTAAGTATAGTACACAGTTTAGTTCCTCGAGCTGAGCTTTGTAAACAAATATGAGCCAAACTGACACCTTGAGGATCAGCAGGAGTTCCAATTAATGGGAGACCCACTGCTGCTAAAAATTGCCATAGCTACTTTGAATCCAAAGAGGTTCTGACAATTTACACCAGCTAGAGGTCTCATGACTGTAGTTTAAAATATTTATATAGATTGAAAGCTGTTTTGCAGCAAGATATTCCAATTACAGTATGCAAACACTTTTGGCACAAGCAATTAAATATATATTTTGCCTGTGTAAAAACAACAGCAGTTGACCTGGGATTGAAACTCAGCTTGTTTCTCTGTTTTATTCAAAGCTTTGCTGTAAATAAAAAACACATAAAATTGTCCCTAGAGAAACTGTTTATATTGGTTCAGTACCCAGTCTTTAGCAGCAACAGAAATGCTAGTTTCTTCCACCTCTGAACTATTTTAATTTTTGCTAACAACTACCTAATTCTGTTCTCATTGAGCAGTTCATGGTTTTTTTTTTAAAGCACGATTTTTCTTGCCGGTTCCAGCATAAGCAGAATTATGTGAATAGGCTGCTGCAGTCGAACACCTGCAAGTCAGAATACATGTTTTAAAGGCTTAGAATCATAGAGTCATGGAATGGTTTGAGTTGAAGGTACCTTAAAGATCATCTAATTCCAAGTCCCCTGCCATGGGACACCTTCCACTAGACCAGGTTGCTCAAAGCCCCATCCAACACAGCCTTGAACACTTCCAGGGATAGGGTATCCATAACAATGCCGAGTAACCTGTGCCAGTTGCTGAGGTCCTACCACCCTCAGCAAATTCCTCACTTGAGTGATATTTTTCAGAAGTATCTGAGCACCAGTGTAATGCTGTCTCCACACTGCAGGAATTGCTCTCAGGATAAGGTTAGCTCACTGCCAAGTGCCCCAAAACCCTTTCACCTCAGAAACATCAGCAACCCTGAGCCATTTGTGTTTTTTATATGTTGAAATTGCTGAAAGAATTTAATGTAATATTTTTAAAAGTGAAATGTGTAAAGTGAGCACGTTCAAGTATATCCCTCTCTCCCACAATACATAACGCTTTCAGATGGGCCAACATTCACCTCTGGCATGGCAGGCAGAAAGCCTTTTGTCTTTTATGCCTTAGGTGAAGCAGACATCAACTCAGTTTTGTTGCAGCAAGATGTTTGTATAGTATTTCACCTGCCACTCCACTTTAGGCTCCTAAACTCCTAAGTTTAGGGTCCCCCAGCTGAAAGAAAATGACAGTATTGGCACAGACAGCTTGGGGTCTCATGGCAAAGCACAGTATGTGGTTCAGTGCAAGGCAGAGGTTCCATCTGTGTTGGATAAGCCCTGCTGAAAGTCAGGGAGTAGCAGCTTGAGGTGAGGGTCACAGCAGTGAAGATCTATCATGCCTCATGCTGTCCCTCTCCTCTCCTACCTAGACTGCATTAGTGCAAGCCTCATGCAATGACATTATGTTTTGTTACCCAGGCATATGTTGGAACTCCTTATATCTCTCCATCTCAAGAAAAAGCCAAATGCAGTTTACTGCCTGCACAACTGATCTCATTGCTTTTCAAATGGATGATTTACAGGACTGAAAACATTATTCACCATTACTGATCTTGGCCAGAAGATTTAAATTTACCATTATATAATATCTTAAACATATTTCTAAGGCATTTAAAATTTATGCTTCTGAATACCACAAGGGGACTATTTTCACCCAGAATGAGGCTAGGAAAACATATCTCTCTTGGATGCAATTCAGAGCTTATTGAATAGAAATATGGTGTGTTTCCTTGTAACTTAGAAGGTGTTCCTTCTTTACATCCACCTCAATCCATTTGATATCACTGATGGATTACTAGACAGCCTGTTAAGATCACCGACTCGGACTACCTTATGCAGAGGAAGATTTTCTACATCAAATTCTTCCAGAACAAAGCGGGTGGCAGCTGTTTCAGCAGCTTCTAATTTTTCACTCCATTCAACATGTCCCAGCAGTGGCAGAAATACTGTACCTTTGACTGTGAGCATTTCACAGCTTTCCTCTGCAGGAAGACACAGTTCTAGGCTGAATCAACTATCCCAGAAGAAATGCTACTGTGACTTCCAAAAGGAGTCAAAACTTATTGCTGAATCTCGCTACAAATCATGGAAAATAAAATATCCTGCTGGGCTAACTGCAAGTATTAGGTTTTCTGGTTCCTAACCAGCCCCATATCTTAAGTGCTATATAAATGTATATTCTATTCAGTGGGTAACAGGTCATAATAACAAACCCAAGATTTTAATGCAGTATTGAACATACTTGGCATTTTTGCAGATTTGGTTCAAATCTGGAAATATTTGAGAAGATTTCACTCTCAGACTTCTCCAATTTTTCATTAATGTAAGGCTGAATCCACCATTTATTAACATACTGGGTAAGAGGAGCTACATCTGAACTGGTCTTTGCATGTTTTCTACTCCTTATGATATGTAGCTGTATTTTCCTTCTTGCAAGCATCAGGATCTCACAAGAGCACCTGATTAGTGTAAGATGTCTTTAAGACTCAGAAATGGCAGAAAAACATCAGGAGTCATGATGGAGTGACTTTTACAAGTAAAAGTACTCAACTGAGCGTCTCTGCATGCCTTTTTCACAAATTACCTCACTATCAGCTTATGATTCTCCATAAACAAATGATAAAAGTCCTCCAACCTAGTTAATATTTATGACGTCCTCGGAGAAGAGTCATACAAAAGAAGTTGCATTAAACCACTTTCAGGGTGACAGATACAG